>CM029655.1:33584758-33694758 GCA_017311315.1 Dendrocalamus latiflorus | reverse complement strand
GTTCAATTCCTCCTCACCAAAGCACCCCCGGAGCACCGCGACGCCGTTCCCCTCCTCTGCCAGGCCTCCCATCGCCTGCATTTCACCGCACCAGGCGCCTCCTCCAATCGTCACTATCACACGCCGCCAGCTCACCACCGCCAATCCCAAGCCGCGCTGTCCCCCGAGGTAGACTCCATAGCTTGTCTAGATGCTTCGCTCCCGTTTAATTGAACTCCGGTGCCGTGCGCTGCCGTAGCCACCACTCCCCTATTCCACCGCCGCCCACGGTCGCCGCCGGCCGACACCCCGGCCAC
The DNA here is from genome assembly GCA_017311315.1 of Dendrocalamus latiflorus. Classification (NCBI taxonomy): domain Eukaryota; kingdom Viridiplantae; phylum Streptophyta; class Magnoliopsida; order Poales; family Poaceae; genus Dendrocalamus; species Dendrocalamus latiflorus. The sequence continues at coordinate 33,694,462 of CM029655.1, read as the reverse complement.
ATTGGCCGGTGAGACCTCTTCTTCAGGTAGGCGCAAGCGTGAGCAACCCATTTTAGGGATGCTCAGCTCCTGCCGCCATCTCCTCCGCCAGTGGCGAGCTCACCGAGCGTCGGCCGGAGGAAGACGATGCAAGTTGTTGAAGCCCAGTCCCACGACTACAAGTACCTGGTAGTCGTTTACGACCACACATAGTCGTTTACGACCACACATAGTTGTTTACGACCACTCATAGTCATCACGACCACACATAGTCGTTTACGACCACTCATAGTCGTTTATGACCACACGTAGTCATTATGGCCACACCTAGTCATGTACGACCACTCATAGTCATTTACGACTACACATAGTCATTTAAGACCACGCAGTTGAATTTACGACCACGTAGTCGAGCTTACGACCACGCAGTCGAGCTTACGACTACGAAGTCGTTTACGACCACGCAGTCGAATCTACGACCATGTAGGCGAGCTTACAACCACACAGCCGAGCTTACGACTATGTAGTCATTTACGACCACTCGAAGCTACGACCACGTTGTCGTCAGTAGCCGCGTGATTAAAACTGGTTAAGACAGAGTTAATGCTAATGATGGGTAATTAATACTGACAGACCATGTGGAGGTATCCCCATATTTGTGATGAGTAATTGACGGTTGTATTAGAGAGTTTGAGTTTATTTTGGGTATTCTAGGGTTGAGTACCTCTTACTTATGCTAATGATGATTATGCTATTTCGTGCGATGCTATGTGACGGTTTGCTTGTCTGTGTGACTGCAGGACTTCGATGCTAGGTCATGGTGAGGCGAGGAGGACCGGGACTAGGCACAGGTAGTGTTGAGGTCCAGACGGTCGGTGATGCCAAAGATGATCGAGGCTGGGGAGGTGGTTGCGAGTTGGAGACGAGGAACCAGAGCTGGAGCTACCGGTGATGGACACGACGAGCGAATCGGGACTAGGCTCAGGGAGGAGTCGGAGGTCCAGACGGTTGGGTGTCGGTTGCGGTCGTGTGCGACGGAACGGACCAGGACTAGACTCAGGGAGGAGTCGAGGTCTAGACGGTCAAGGTACCGGTTGCGGGAAGCTTCCGGGATGGCGCTTGAGGGCAATTTGGGAAATTGACTCAAGTTTTGGTTGGAGTGGCTGGTTCTCTCCATTTCTTATGTTAGGTTTGACCTTTGCCTCATATGGTGTGTGAGGTGAGGGAGTGGATGTTGTACGACACTTCTTGAATTCCCTTTTTAGTGTGAGAGCTGGTTGTTAAAAGGGGATGGCAAGCAAGTGAGCTGTAGTCGGGGAGTGGGGTGTGTGCTCTGTGTGTTGAGCTGAAGCCAGGGTTTCATCTCCTGCGTGTGAGTTCTTCACAGGAGTGAAGCATGTAGTGTTCTTGCTATTTCCAATTGCTATGGGGACGTAGTGAGGTGATTGTAAAAGGATTCCATGTGTAATCATTCACTCTGAAATGAATCCATTTGAGTTGTTTGAGTTTCAGTTCTTCTCAGCCTCTCTGTTGGATTCCAGTTCTTGTTTGCTCCTCACTTCCCTCTGTTGATTCTTTTGCTTAAGAAGATGGATCCCCTTTAGCTCAGTGAAGGAAATTAGCTCCAAGGTCTTTTGACCAATCAATTCCTAAGAGCAAATCTCAAAGTCCTTTTGTATTCCTTTCTTTCTCATCTGCGCTGCATTTCCTCTGTTTCAATTTTCTAGGGTTAGATGTCAGGGGAAGTATGGTTTGCTCGATACTCTTGATGAGAAGTGTTGTGGGTTGTGATTCCTAGTTGAGAGAACATCTCCATTCTGATTTCAAAGTTGCTTGAGCAAAGGATTAGATAATGAAAAGAAATTTGGAAATAAGCCCTACTCTCTGCTCATGTTTCAGATTTCAGCTAAAATTTCATTTTCTTGCTCTTTTGATGATTTCTCTTGTTACCTGAGATCCCCATGCTATTAAGCTCTTATTCCTATTGAACTAACCTGAAAAGAGCAATCAAACTTACTGCAATCTCAGTTTTTCGGCTAGTGTTTGGATATTTACTGTTTGCAGTTTGTGCTGTTTGGTTCTGCTGAAAAAAGTGTTGTTAGCTGCAGTTAGTCTGTTCGGTTAGCAGCATTTTATGCTCTTTCTTGCCCTCTGTCTGCATTTCAGTCTACTCAAAAAGGGGCATTTGGCTTGCATTCCTCTGTTTCGGCTGAAATTGAATTTCAGTTTTTGGCTGCAGAACATTTTTGGTATTGTCTCTGTTTGCTGTGCTCCAGTCTGCATTTTGCTTTCAGTTTCTGCTGCTTTCTTCTGCTGAATGTTTGTGCGGTCATTTGCTGCTTGTTCAGCTGTCTTCTTCAGTCAGTTTTCTGCATATTTCAGCAGCAAAGTAATAATCTCTTTAAGTCTGCATTTTCGGGTTGATGTTTCTCAACATCTCAGTATTTACTTGTATGCAGTTTTTTAGCACTTCTTCACTGCTGTTTTCAGCATTTCCTCGCTGTTGTTTTCAGCCGATTCCTTGCAGTCTGCAGCTTAGTTTTTTAGGTTTCTTTCCTCTACATTTAATTCGGCTGACTGCAGATTTCTCTACTTGCAGTCTTTGTTCTCTGGTTCCTTCTGCCAAATTGTTTTCCTTTTCAGATCCTTATTTTCTTGCTGTTGGTTTGAGCTTTGGGTGATGTCTAGAATATTTATTCAGAGAAGCTCAATGGTCTCAAAATAGCTTCATTGTTTGCTTCATAGTCCTTCTGTGAGACTGTCTTAGTTATCTTGTCGGTCTGTTCTTTTGCTCCTTCAGTGATCAAATCAATCCTTTTGCAATGAGCATTTATCTTCTTGCTTTATAGCTTCTATAGCTATCGGAGAAAGAAGTTTGTGAATACTTCGGGGCGATTTTTGAAGGCACCATTCACCCCCCCCCCCTCTGTTGCCATTTTGATCCTACAAATACTGATGATGAGTAGTTAATAACAAATGGCTCACTAGCATATGGGCCCTGCCCCTTTAAACTAAACAGTAACCGGTCCCACCTGTCAGATTTATTTATTTTCGGATTTATTTAAACTGAGAACTTCAAAAGGGCATAACTTATTCATCTTAACTCCAAATTGAGTGAAACAAATTTCTAAATTCATATAAATTCAATATCTATCCAATGGAACCAAAACCATAATTTTTTATACTCATTTGAATTTTTGGTGAGAGCTTATTTGGTTTACTAATTTTTATCCAAATTTCCGCGCGACGTAAACATAGCGTACGAGGCCCAGGAGGAAGAAGCTGAAGCTAAAGCAACTCTCGACGATCAAGACCAAGCCAACTGTGACCAAGACGAGTCAATACTTTGATCATGTTAAACCTACATTTTCCATAAATTTACTTTTGTTTAAATTAGCAAATTGCATGCTGTTAATTCATATGCAAATATATGTTTGTTTTAAGATTCTAGTTATATGCCCATTATTTGACTTGTTAGTATTACATCTTTTTTGGAACATTTGAATATTTGAGCCTTGTCACCCTAGCAAAAATTATAATGGTAACCTTTCAAGAATAAGTCTACAATTATACGCCATGCTTAGTACTGCTTAGATACTCGGGAGCACCAAAATGCTCTAAGCATCACTTTTAAATCATGAGCAACTGATTTGGGAAGTCATGGTGGAAATAACTGGTATATTTTGACATGATTATTTTATGCTCCCGAAAACCCTAACTTGCTTAAATATCTGGGTGGATGGTACGGGGGCTGGTATGTGGTGCAGTGGAAGCACGGTGTGTAGATTGTGGTAGAACCGCCCAGATACCACTAAGGACTGAATCTTGTCATGACCTCCTATGTAAAACAGTACAACCACAAGTCTGCAAATTGCAACTTGACTAAGTAAATTTATCGAAACCCCCGAACTCATCTTACCGATAGTGGAAATGAGTGGATAATGCAAGGGCAAGGGGAGGCCTAAAGGGACACCGAGAGGAGGATGAAGTTTCCCAGTCGTACTAGCGTTGTGGAGAGTGGAGTCCGAATGCGCTAGTATCCGTGGTGAACATCCCATGCAATGTATGGGACCCACCGCAAGTGGGAGTAGCCCATAGGGTGAGATGACAAAAGGGACTAGACATTTTGAAAAGTTACTGTGATGATCTACTCAACTACATGACTAAGGAATCGTGTGGGGCAATGAGCGGATTGTCTCTTGTGGGTAAAGTGCGCAATCTCGCAGAGTCAAAACTATTCAAATAGCCGTGTCCACGGTCAAGGGTGGACATGGGAACATAACTAGATATAGTTCTATTTCAAAAACTTTGTGGGTGGAATTGGAAAAGTGAAAAGCAGTGGAAAACCCTGATTTGTGTTGCCCTGGGTGTCGCCCCAGTGATAATGTAAGTAGTTACAACGCTGAAAGGTTAGCATATGGTGCAGAAACCATGTAAGGGTGGATGGAATCTGGATCGCCATTATTATTGCATTATTTCACACATTAGGTTTTAGTCCAAACTGCTAGGTCACAGGAAATTTCTATGTATCATATTTTAAAAGCAATTTATGGCAAATAATATAACCTGAGCCTTTCCTCGATAAGCCATGCATGTTATCTATTTCATTCCTGTGTATTGGCTCGTGGAGCACGGTGGTTTGTGCTCCAGAATCATGATTCAAATCGCTACACTTCAGCACTACAACTGGACATGATGGTGAAGAAGATGAAGGTGTTAAGAACTAGGTCGTGTACCCCCCAGTTCGCTGCCTGTGGGCACGTCCTGAGGGTCCCACCTGTGTGCTTCATTTTTCGCTGCTGCAATATAAGTCTACTATTATATTTACGCGTCCGCATGACATGTATCTTGATGTTCAGGGCATTTTGAAATCAGGACATGTTATCTACACCCAGGACAACTCAAATCAGGGCTTCCCACTGCCCTTCCACTTTTTCATTCCCATTCATAAAGCATTTTGAAATAGAACTATATCTGGTTAAGTTCCCATGTCCGCCCTTGACCGTGGGCACGGCTATTCGAATAGTTTTGACTCTGCAGAGTTTGTACACTTTCACCACAAGAGACAGTCAACTCGTTGCCCCACATGATGCCTTAGACATGTGGTTGAGCAGACCATCACAGTGACTTTTCAAAGTACCTCGCCCCTTCTATCATTTCACCCTATGGGTCGCTCCCACTTGCGGTGGGTCCCATACATTGTGCGGGATGTTCTCCTTCTGAACGTCTAGCAGCTGGCTACGTCCCCTGCTAGCCTGCCACAGCAGAACTTCACCCTCTGCGAGTGTCCCATTCAAGCCGTCACACCGACTGCCGCTTGCACTATCCCACACCTCCTCCTGGAAGGATGACTTTCAGGGTCCGGTAAATCTACTAAGCCAAGTTGTATTTTACAGACTTGTGGTTGTACTATTTTACACGGGTTGACATGACAAGATTCAGTCCTTAGTGGTATCTGGGCGGTTCTACCACAAAACCACACTCTCGTGCACACCTGCACCATACCCCCGAACCATCCGCCCAGATAAACAAGCAATTCGAGGTTTTTGGGAATATAAAATAGCCATATCCAACATACACCAGTCATTACCACCATGACTGCCCAACCAATTTTTCTCAGGATTAAAAGTGATGCTTTGGCGCTCTCGCGCCCACGAGTATCTAAACAATACTAAGCATGGTATATATTTAGAGACTTATTTTCGAAAGGTTACTATTATAATTTTGCTAGGGCGACAAGGTTCACACATTCAAATATTCCAAAGGAGGTGTAATATTATTCAAGGTAAACAATAGGCATGTAACTAGAATCTTAAATTAACATGTATTTGCATATAACATAACAGCATGCAATTTGATAATTTAAACCAAAATAATTTGCAGAAAATGTAGGTTCAACATGATCAAAGTATTGACTCGCCTGGCGCGGTTTACCGCGGTCTTGTGCTCTCTCTCAAAGCTGTCTCATTTGAGGGGGCTGCTCTGCTGGTCTTTTCTACACTTTGATCTTGGTCTTACTTGATCCATTGATTCTTCGGAACTCCAGTTTCTAACTATGCGATACGTGACTGAATCCAAATAAAAATAAATAACTCAAGAGATCCAAATAAATCCATTCACTTTAAATACCCGATTTACTTTAAATTAAGCATTTATTATGGTTGGAGAATAGAAGGATGATTTAGGTTGATGTGTTGTCAGCATAGCGGTAGCTGGGTTTGAGCAGGAGGACGAGTTGTCTGAATGCTTTACCGTAAGGGAAAATTTTAGAAATACGAGGGATCAAAGGTGAAGATGTACCTACAGGAATTATCTGCTTTTGGGAAAGGAAGGTGGCCAAACATGGCCGATTGGGAAAAGCGAGGCTTGACCTTTTTGTTAATAATTTCTTTATCATTTTTAATATCTTGCATTTACTTTAACTACCATTAGGATTGTCGTTATCCCTAATTTTAGTTTAATCTTAGTTATCGGGGCAAAGCTTGGTATATAAGGTTATATTTCCATATTTGCTATTTTAGTAAAATCTCCGGTTAAAATTTATTTAATGAAGGCATGTTGAATATTGGGCATAGATTTTAGTTATAATTCATGGTAGCCTTTATTAAATTTAAACATTTAACCAAAGGGGATTTCCTTTATCATTGCCCTTAATTAGTAGTGATCTTAATGAGTATACCTTTGAATTCATTTAAGCAAATCACCTTAATTATTCATATGTGATAACTAGTCCATATACTAGTGGCCTTATACCCAAATCATTTAATATTCAAAAATGGTTCTCTTGATTGTTTGGGGCATATACATATTCATTTTAATTAAAGGCCATCTTTATAGATATTTATCCACAGCAACTTCTCCTCATTAATGCCTTTAATAAATAGTTAGATTAAAGTCGCATTAATTCATTATCATGGAATCTAACCAAAGTTTAATCCATACATAAATTCTTTAAAGTATTATTTAAATTTTATTAGTTTCCATAGATTATCCTTAATTTCCCTAGATTTTTCCTTTAATTAAAAAGGGATATAAGGGAACAAAACCAAAATGTGGCCAGTGGGGATCGAACTCGGGACCTCTCCGGGAGTTGTTAGCGCGTGCTCTGGTAGCCAAGTGGGCGCATCGCCTGGGCTGACCCAAGGAAGGCCAGCTATTTAGTTATGCAGTGCGGCCATGGAGGGCAGAACAGAGGAAGGTGGGCGGTGCACGGTGTTGACGCTGCTGGCGACAGACAGTGGCCGGCAAAACTGGCGCAACCAGCAAAATGGGTCGCTCGGAGCACGGGGGAGCTAGGGGTGGCGATGATTTGGCCGGAGCGGTGGCGAGGCAGACGGGCTACGGTGCGGGGCGGCCGGCGGTGGAGGTGGAATGGGGGCGACGGCGCCGGAGGGGAGGAGGAGGGGATTTGGGCATGCGTGAGCTGGAGGGAGGCAGGGGAAACTCACCGGAGGTGTCGGCGGGGCCGGGGAGAGATCTAGGTGGGCTGGCATCGGGAGCCGGCGGTGGTGCGGGCAGGGGCACGGTGCCGGTGAGCTGGGATGGCGGGGGGCCGTGGCCGGCGGTCGTGGGGGCTTCGGGACCTCGAGGTGTCTCTCCCACCGCGAGGAATTGAGACGAAATCGACCGAGGAGGCGGCGGCAGCCGGTTTTGGGGAGGATGAGCCGTGCGGCGAGCTCGGGGTAATTGGAGGCAATCTGCCGTGGTGAGAGGTAGAGGGGAGTGCGGCGGAGTGGTGGGAGGGCGGCGTGGCCCGGGGCAGCGCAGGTCGGCGGGGCGACTGCTCGGGCGGCGGCCGGTGAGGTGGGAAGGAGAAACGGGGGAGGGAACGGGGAAGCCAGGAGATGGCAGTGGGGCGGCGGGCCCTTATAGCCGCAAGGAGGAGGGAAATGCCGTGCAGTCATGTTAGAGACAGGCGGCGTGCAGCGGCGACGGGACAAGGCGGAGCAGGCGGTGATCATGGCGGCTCAGCGGGATTCCGGGGCCTGCAGTTTTGCGCCGCACGGAGCAGAGGCCTAGGGGAGCAGAAGGGCGCAGGGGGGGATGATGCGGAGGGCTGGAGCATGGCTGCCACGCGGAGAGCGAGCTCTGAGCAGCAGGGCGGAGAGGAGACCGGGGGAGGAAGAAGGAAGTGCGGGCGGGTGCCAGGCCCAGCGGCCAGGGAGAGAAGGCGGGAGGGAGAGGTGGAGATGGGGCCCGCGTGGCAGAGACGGGAAGCGGAGGAGCGGGCTGGGTCGGCGCGCTCGCGGGAAGTGGCTGGGCTGGGGTGATGGCCGGTCCGGCTTTCTTTTTCCTATTTCTTTTCTTTTTTTGTTTAGGCATTTGTATTTTTATACATGTATATAATTCCAATTTATTTGCTCCCTTTTTTGCTCCTATAAATTTCTGTACTTTCTATTTAACATAAATTTTATAGGTACCATATTTTATTAAATACACATGTACTTATTTATTTATGTATATATCCACATTTGTTGATTTTCTTAAAGTATTTACTTCCTTGTTATTTATATCACCATTTACAGAATTAGGGTTTTATATTTTAGGCCAATTCTCTCCTCCCTTTTCTGGATCATCTTTTCAGATTCTTATTTTAGATTATAACCTTCTAGTATTCAAACATGTTTGTTTCTTCTTTAACTTTTTGGAACCTTCATCAAATGTTTTGGAAAATCCCATGAACTCCAAATCCAAATAAAATTCATTGCAAAATAATTCAAAAGCTTCACATTTTCAAATTTCAAAACTTTGGGATGTTACAATTTCGGACCTTACATCCTTCTAACAGGCCTACTGGGCTTAGGTGGGGGCCACCCCTACAACAGGAGCCTCTCATGGTGAAGGGCTTCACGGGCCGAAGCCATGCCGCTGAGCCCTTTGGTCCCCTCCGTCCCATCAGCCTGTGATCCTCGATGACCAAGATACACACTTGCATTCGCACATCCGTTCGTGCTTGTGCGAGGGCTGTCTTCCGCTCCCGGAGCTGGCACGGCCTCGAGGCCGAAAACACCGGGCAGGCCAAAGGCCTCGACGGGGCCGAAGTCGTGCTTGTGCGAGGTCTGTCTTCCGCTCCCGGAGCGGGCGCGGCCTCGAGGCCGAAGGCACTGGGCAGGCCGAAGGCTTCGACGGGGCCGAGGTCCGGGCGGGCCCTACTTCGTGCTCTAAATATTTGTGGGCGCAAGGCGAACTTGGTCGGCTGCCCCGGGCAGCCGAGTCTCCGAAAATGCTCCGCAGGATGTAGCGCCATCGCGGGGAGACGGTTGCATGGCCCGGGAGTGCGCTTTAAGGACGCCTGGAATCGCACCGGCCTTTGTCAGGGGCAGGCTGGCGCGGCTGCTCCGTCTACCCTGCACTGGATGTGGGCACGCGGCCGGCTGTAATTGGAGCATCGTGGGATGCCAGCGTTCCCACGACCACGGCCATTCGCCTCTTCCCCAGGGAAAGTGGCCACGCGGCAGGAGTGTATCGGCGCATTGCGCGCTGTCGCCCACCTACTGTCGCGGTTGCCAGCGGTTGCACTGCCCGATCGTGGGTGGCCGAACTGCTGTAATTCTGTCGTTCGACCTTCTGCCTGCGGGGGAGATGGGGGACTTTATAAGTCGCCACTGTGGGCATGCAATCGTTCCCCTTGGCTGCTTGCTTGCTTGTGCGTTCCTTCCTATTTTTCTTGCGCATCCTGCTGCTATTCTCGCCTCCGTGCCTGCCCGGCGCTGTGGGGAGAGAGGGATGGCTGCGCGCGACGACCTCCCAGCTAACAGGGGTGCCGCCCTTGACGATCCTGCGCGTTGCCTTAGCAAGAGCGCCTCGTCGAGCCAGCGCTGCCTGACGCCACCACCGGCGGAGTACCGCCTGGTTCCGTGCGATAGGAAGCAAACCACCCGTCGCTGGGATGCCATGAAGAGGTCCAAGGGTCGCTGCTCCCGTGTGCTGGGGCGGAGCCGCGTCACGGAGGAGACCCTCCAAACCCTTCTTCGGGAGAAGAAGCTGGAGGAACATGCCGGGGCTCGCTTGCCCAGGCCTGACGAAACAGAGCCGAACCCGGAAGAGTCGGAGGCGATCGTCTTCGTGGCATTCTTCGACGCTGGGCTCCGAATCCCGGTGACATACTTTGTTCGTGAAGTGCTGCGAGCGTATGGGTTGGAGCTGGCGCAGCTGACTCCGGCCACGATCGTTCGGTTAGCCATCTTTACTTGGGCGATGCGGACGGAAGGTACCCGTCCCAACGCCGAGTTGTTCGCCATCCTGCATGACGCACGGTGCCAACCGAGGAGAGTGGAAGGGGGGCTTACTCGAACTTCGGCAGCGTGGACTTCGTGCTGAGGCCGGAGTGCTCGCACTTGTTTCCCGCGTTGGCTACGCGGGAAAGGTGGGAGTCTGGTTGGACACGGCGGTGGTTCTACTACATCGTGACGAGCACAAGCGGCCTTCGAAGCCGGGGAGAGGCGATATCATTCGACCGCTGTCCGGATGTGACGCCTCGGCCTAGCGACGAGCAACAAGCACGGAGACTTGCTGGGGTCGCACTCTGGTTCAACATGCGTGACCTTGCCGAGGAGTTCACCATGTACAGGATATCCCCGCTTTCTTGTAACTGGAAGTACGAGCGACGGGCGCCCGACCGGAAGGACGACATCCACCCAGGGGTGTCTTCGCTCCATAGGCCCTCCGCGCCCTGTAAGTATCCCTGCGATAGGCCAAGTACCACCTGGGTGGTTGCAAACCATTTGGTATGATACTCCGCTTGTGCGTGCAGTACGCCGGTTAGAAGATGCGGAGCGCGCAGTGGTTGCGGTTCTTGGGCCGTACACGGCGAAGGAGCACAAGGCCCGTGAGTCCGCAACTTCCTTTGCAAAGCAGGGGCGGATTAATTGGGTATGCGAGGTTTTGGAAATTCCCGTTCCGGAGCACCCGGTGCCTGCGGAATCGCCGAGCGGCGCGACGGCGGTGGCGCCATCCTCTCGATGCGAGGTCCCATCAGAGACCATTGCCTTCAGCTCGCCGGTCATGCCGCCAATCGAGAGCGTGAGGATGGGGGCGAGACGAGCGCTGGGCTCGGATCGACCGGTTCGGGGAGGCGCGTAACTCCCAACGAGGCCGTATATGGTGGCGAGGCGACGAGCGTACGCCTCGTCGTTCTTGAAGATGACGCCTCGTCACCTCCAGCGGCAACCGCAGCGTTGTCGCTGACGACGGCTTCCGCGGCTGCCAAGGTAACCACGGAGGCTTCACCTACGACTTCGAAGGTGAAACGGCCAGCGTGGCAGGTCCAGTGACTGAGGTCCTGATAGCCAGCGGGGATGCTCCTGAAGCCGGGAGGGTTGTCGCTCCTCAGGCCAGCGAGGTGCTCATGACCCAGGTGGAGGCCGCGGTAGAGGGCACTGGAGGTGGGTGTAGTTCGTTTTCCTCCCGCAACTTCGTGAAACTCTCCCCGATTTGCTCGCTTATTCCGTCGACACCAGGCGAGACAAGGTCTCCCAGACGAGGACAAGAATCAAGCAATGGGGGGCCCCGCGATGTCGCCGGCCTGATTGAGCAGGGGACTGTGTGTGCCCCAACTGCTGCCGAAGGCGCTGGGGCGGGGGCTCTAGGGCCTGGCGTCTCCGACTTCGTACCTCGGTGGGAGACGCTTCGCGCCTAGAGCGAGGTGGCAGAGTATGCTGGCAGCCACCTAGATCGACAAGCGCTGCAATCCTGCGGAGGCGACCTTTTGGCGCTCGTGCTGGGTGCCTCGGAGATGAGGGTAATGGTCTCTGTTCTCGCTGCATATCCTTTGCTTATCTGATGGATAACCTTTGTTGTTACGCTCGTGTAGACGCTTGCAATTAGCAAAGCCCTCGAGGAGACTCGCGCGCGCGAGTGGAGGGCACTGGAGGACCAGCTGCGCGTCACGGACGACGCCAACGCCGCCAAGGATGAGCTCATTCGGGTGCTGATGGCGAAGCGAGACGAGGCTATTGACGAGGCACAGCTGGTGGGCGCGAACGCGAAGAGCGCGGCACTGGCCGCACAACGCGCGATGGAGGAGGCTCAGCGCGTTGCGACAGAGGAGCAGACCGCCCTTCTTCAGCGAATCTCCACGCTAGAGGCGAAGAAGGAACAGCTTACTGCCTCCGTTGCTGAGAAGACGTTATCCCGGGACAACGCGTGTGCCTCCGCGAGGAATGCGATGGAGTCTCTGGAGCGGGCCCTCCGGGGGCTTTCCGTGCACGTGGAGGACGCCACTCATAGCCGCCAAGACCTGATGGAGACGCTTGGGTGAATTGAGGAGGGCTCGAGCGTCGCCCTCCCCAGCGCCAAGGCTTTCGGTGCCCACTGCGGCTACATGAGTGCTGGGCTTGCCCTCGCCTTGCTGCACGCCGGTGGGTGCGAGCATGTCAATGATCTGGCGAACCCTCAGCTTGATTTGCCTACCCAGCCCGGGATGATATCTGATGCCGTTCGCGCCGCCCAGCCCGCCACCCGAAACTTCCATGACCGGATTTGGAATTACGTCGGGGAGGGCGCCGCCATGGTTGCTTTACGGCGGACGCTGCGGAACGAGGGGGCCGTGCTTCGCTGGCTCGAAGAGGTCCCTCGGCGCAGCGCAGGCGGTGCGGGCACTCGTCGCGGCGAAGATGGCGCGGACTCATAGGAATAATTCCAGGTTTTGGCGTGTTCCACGCCGCGCGTATGTCTGCTTCTGTAATGCAACTATCTTACTCGGGCTAAGCGACAACTCTCCTGTGCTCTTTTTGTTATGTAATATGCTGTGAGCTGGGGGGTCATGTAAAGCGCGGGTATCCAAGCTTGGTGTCGCCCCTCGTTCGGATAATAGCAAACAGGCTTGCGAACGCTTTGCGCCTCGGACCCCAGGCTTCGAAGTGGTGGCAGCGGAGCTGGCGCCTAGTCGAAGTAGACGCGCGAGCGCTCCGTCCCCTACCCTTCGAAGTGGTGGCAGCGGAGCTGGCGCCTAGTCGAGGTAGACGCGCGAGCGCTCCGTCCCCTACCCTTCGAAGTGGTGGCAGCGGAGCTGACGCCTAGTCGATGTAGACGCGCGAGCGCTCCGTCCCCTACCCTTCGAAGTGGTGGCAGCGGAGCTGGCGCCTAGTCGAGGTAGACGCGCGAGCGCTCCGTCCCTTACCCTTAGAAGTGGTGGCAGCGGAGCTGGCGCCTAGTCGAGGTAGACGCGCAAGCGCTCCGTCCCCTACCCTTCGAAGTGGTGGCAGCGGAGCTGGCGCCTAGTCGAGGTAGACGCGCGAGCGCTCCGTCCCCTACCCTTCGAAGTGGTGGCAGCGGAGCTGGCGCCTAGTAGATGTAGACGCGCGAGCGCTCCGTCCCCTACCCTTCGAAGTGGTGACAGCGGAGCTGGCGCCTAGTCGTTGCATGCGTGGGAACCTCGTCCACGCCTTTTTTATACTCCGGGGAGTGCGTGGGATCGACATCCACGTCGTATTTATACTCCGAAGAGTACACACTAGGGCAACGCCCATGCGTGCGTGGGGTTCGCGTCTTGTTTATACTCCGTAGAGTGCGCATGGATAGTATCCGCGTCTTTTTTATACTCCAGAGAGTGTGTGGGATCGACATCCATGTCTTATTTATACTCCGAAGAGTACGCACCGGGGCAACGCCCATGCTTGCGCGGGGTTCGCGTCTTGTTTATACTCCGTAGAGTGCGCAGGGATAGCGTCCGCGTCTTTTTTATACTCCGGAGAGTGCGTGCGGAGGCGGACCTCGACGCTACGTCTTATTTAGAGTCCGTAGACTGCGCGCGGAGGCGAGCCTCCGCACGTTGCGGGCGGTGAAATTGCATGCGGAGGCGGACCTCGTCGCTACGTCTTATGTATACTCCGTAGAGTGCGTGCGGAGGCGGGCCTCGACGCTACGTCTTATTTAGAGCTCGCCTCCGCGCGTTGCGGGCGGTGAAATTGCGTGCGGGTACAGCGAACGATTGCGACCACGCACCATCTGTCACACGTATTTCATGACGTGCTGTGTTGTGCTTGCCCGGTCTCCGTCAAGGAGATCCACGGACAATTGGCGTTCCTCATCTGGTGCTTGGACGAGGACCCGCCGCGAGCCAGCCTTTATTTCTTCAGGTGTGACCGCCTCGTCACCGAAGAGGAGCTTGAATGGCGTGAACCCCGTTGGGCGTGTGACCGTTGTGCGGAGGGACCAGAGGACGCTGTGGAGCTCGCCCGGCCACTTCCCCTTTGGTAGCCCGACGAGGCGCTTCTTGATTGCTGCGGAGATAGCGCCGTTTGCCCGCTCCACCGCCCCGTTGGACTGTGGGTGTCCGACCGAAGCGAACTGGAGGGTGATGCCTACGTTGCCGCAGAATTCTTTGAATGGGGCTGCATCGAATTGCAGACCGTTGTCGACGGTGATCTCCCTAGGCACGCCAAATCGACATATGATGTTCTGCCAGAGGAAGCGCTGCAGAGCTGCCGAGGTAATCTTGGCCAGAGCTACCACCTCCGGCCACCTGGAGAAGTACTCCAGAGCGACCGCGACGAATCGCAGGTCTCCTGGGGCCCTGGGAAGTGGTCCCACGACGTCGATGCCCCACCGCGCCAGCGGCCGTACCGGGGGTATGGGATGGAGGCTTGTCAGGGGCCTGTGGATAGCCCTTCCCATCCACTGGCAACCTTGACAACGGCGCACGAGATCCTGGGCATCCGCGGCAGCTGTTGGCCAATAAAAACCTTGCCTGAATACCTTGCCCATCAGAGACCTTGGTTGGAGGTGCGATCCGCAGAGACCGGCATGAATTTCTGCGAGGAGGCGCTTTCCTTCTTCGCGCGAGAGGCATCGCAGGAGCGGTGCGCAGACCCCCTTCTTGTAGAGCGCCCCGTCAAGCACCTGGAAGGACCTAGCGCGGTGTTGCAAACGCCGGAGCTCGGAGGGGTCATCCGGTTCCGCGATGCCCTACAGAAAAGTGAAAAGGGGTTCCCGCCAGTCACCCTGCTGGGTGATCCAGTGGACGAGGGCCGCATCCCGATTATCCTGCGCTATGGCCGCCGTTGGCAGGATTTCGTAAAATGCCCCTTCGGGAGTAGGAAGCTGCTGACTGGTAGCCTTGGCCAGGACGTCAGCTTGCTCGTTGTCTGCTCGAGGGATGGCCTTCACCGTGACACCCAAAAAGTGTCGTTCCTTCGCTCGTACGGCTGCTAGGTACTTGGCTAGGTCCGGGTCCTTGGCCTGGTATGACTTGTCCACATGGCCCGCCACCAACCGGGAATCAGTGCGGACGAGGACTCGCCTCGCTCCCATCGCTTTGAGCTTCCCGAGGCCGAAGAGTAATGCCTCGTATTCGGCCGTGTTGTTCGTAGCCGGAAACGCTAGGCGCGCCGAGTACAACAGGCGCTGCCCCTCAAGTGTGGTGAGAACGGCACCCACCCCTGCGCCCGCAACACCATACGCTCCGTCGGTGTTAAGCGTCCACACCGGGTCTTCGACGTGGAGGGCGGGCTGAGCTGGAGGGGTCCATTCCGCGAGGAAGTCCGCCAGGACTTGAGACTTGATCACCGTTCGAGAGGCGTATGTTAGGGAGAATGGGGCCAGCTCGGCCGCCCATTTACCGATTCGCCCCGTGGACTCCTTGTTATGCAGCATCTCTGCCAGAGGGAACAAGGAAGGCACCGTTATCGGGTGCGCCAGAAAGTAATGCCGGAGTTTTCTTGAGGCCATGACCAGCGCGTAAGCAAGCTTCTCGAGCTCGGTATATCACGTCTTGGGCTTCGGAGATAAAGTACACTGGCCGCTGGAGCGCGCCCTCTTCAAGGACGAGGACGGCGCTGACCGCCGTTGCCGAGGCGGCGAGGTAGAGTAGGAGGGGAGCCTCTGGTGCTGGGGCCACCAGAGTGGGAAGGGTTGCGAGGTGTTTCTTGAGGTTGTCGAAGGCCTTCGCGCAGTCGTCGTCCCAATGAAACCCATCGCAACCGCGGAGAGTCTTGAAAAATGGTAAGCCCCGCTCCGCCGCTCTGGAGAGGAAACGGCTCAAGGCTGCCATGCGGCTTGCCAGCCTCTGGACCTCCCGCGTCGTCTTGGGAGGTTTCATGCCCAGGATAGCGTCAACCTTGTCGGGGTTCGCTTGAATGCCTCGCCCGGACACGAGGAAGCCCAAGAGCTTGCCCGCCTGTACACCGAAGACACATTTATCCGGATTGAGCTTAATGCCCGCCTTCCGGAGGTTGTCAAAAGTCTCCTGAAGATCCCGACCGTGGGAGGCAAGCCGACCACGGCCTGCGCGCCCAGGTTGCCCGCCGCGTTGCCCTGGAGGACCCTGAGCCGGTGACGAGGTCCGCGTCGCCGCTGGGACCATCCGCCGCCTCTGCGCCGAGTGGGGAAATGGATGCGCCTGCGTTGCCATCGCCGGGGTTGATCGTCGCGTTGGTGGCGGGGTTGGGCGTCGCATTGGTGGCGGGGTTGGGCGTCGCGTCGGCAACGCCAGTGTTCACGGTCACACCTGCACCACCACCCGTACTTGCGGCTGCTAAGGCCGAAGCCTTAGCGCTAACACGAGACTTCGCCGCTTCCGCCTTCTTCTTCTTCGCCACCGATGTTGACGCTTTCCTTGGTGCCATCCTCCAGATTTGGAGGCTTGTTCTTGTCCTCCCCACGGACGGCGCCAACTGTTGTGGTTACAGACCAAACAAAGAGAGAGTGTGGTAGTGGAGAGTTGAGTAAGTGAATGGCTTCGGGGTCCTCCCCGTGGCCTATGCGACGTATATATAACCAGATGGTGAGTGCTTGTACAGTTATACCCTTACACGTGAGTATTCCCCTCAGGGGCACTCGTGTCATTACATATGTCCTATTTTGGACCTTGCATCCTTCTAACAGGCCTACTGGGCTTAGGTGGGGGCCACCCCTACAACAATGGGTAGCACCATATTTTACAGTGGTATTCAATGACACATTTACTACTATAAACGTTATAGAAGTAGAGGTTTGGGTAATTAAAGACATTTCCAATTTTTCCTCACTTTTAATGATATGATATAGAGTAGCCCGTTTAGTCTTCTTGAAAATATTTTTTACTTATCTACGTATACTATGTACTAAAAATGCATAGTGTAAATTGTATATACTTTAGTTTTACCATTCATGGGTTGTGACATAAAATTAAAAAAAAAGAACTGGTTTCAGAAGTAGGAGTAACGTTGTCCAGTTCCAAAGCACAGCGGTTTAGTTAATTGGAGTGTGAAATTATAGGGGTAATATAGATTTTCTATTTGGAAATACTTTTAGGGAGGCATGAGAAACATGTAAGTGTGTTTTCTAGAAATTGTTGCAGGAGCAACGTGAACCAACCACTCAACCATGTGATCTCTGCTCCTTAGTGTGAACAGCTCATCTCCTCTTAGTTTATCTCCATATTGACAATAACGGTGACATCTTTGTTTTTTTTAAAAAATAATACATTAACGGCAGCATCTTTGTTTTTTAAAAAAAGAAGAATACGTTCACACTGACATATTTTGTTTCTTTCAAAAAAATATTAACGGCGATATCTTCCCATTATGTGAAGGAACGTACACCAGTGTCAGTGTGGCACGTAATTAGACAGCTCAAAAAAGTGTTGTAATGTCGTTGACTACTAAACTACCGTATTGTTCAAAAGTGGGCACATGCAAGTATCTCACTTCTACAACAAATTTAGCTCTCATTCTGTGCCAAATCAATGGCTTTGACAAAGTAGGATTTTTTTGTGTGTCTTTGACATTTACTACGTTCTTCAATTCAATACAACTACTTCCAATTCCAAATGTAAGTCAGTTTAGGAATCTGTACCGATTAAACATTTTTAAATTTAACCGTCAATATATAAAGAATTACTAAAATTAACAACATAAAATTGGTATTACTAGATACATCATAAAATATATTTGCATAATGTATAATTACTTTTATTGGAACAAAATATTTTTGTACAAAATAATGGTCAATTTGTTATCATGGAGATCATGTTAATATCCAAAATGGCCTATATTTAGAATGAGAGAGAGCGAGAGAGTACATATATAAAAACTGTTGGAAATTAAATGGTTTTAGCATTGTTTTCAGATTAATTCCAGATATAAGTAACAACAGTAAAGCATATGACCAGCAGGTAATAAATGACATGAAGATTAAAAAATGTCTCTTAAGATAGATATAGCATTCAAGTTATTTAAATAAAGCAATATGATTAACTGAGCAAGATAGAGAGCAATTGAAATCTGCATAATGCACAGATTTAGAATTTGATTTGCTCTCAGTTGACGAGTTGCACAAGACTTAAATCTTGGTCTTCTTCAACTCTTGTCAATATATCATCAATCAAAATGACTATCTCACTACCAGAAAACCGAACATCCCTGACGGCCAAGGATTTTCTTGATGAGCCCTCAAGTGACCGTTAGGCATTAGTATTTTTGTGGCTGGTATAATAAAGTCATCAATAAAACACAATTTTCTTGATGGTTTTCAAATGACCATCACATAGTATAATTTTTCTGATGGGTTCAAACTGCCATGATAATACTTTGGCTCTTTCCACAAGCACTTGAAAATATTGTGTTCGTGCCTAAACAAATTCCTACCACACTGAAACTTTTCCCCCGAATTCGTCTCCATCTCATTCCCCATTATACCGCCTCCCAACGCCCCCTGGCTCCCTCTAGATCCAGTGCCTCCGTCGCCTGCAGCCTGTGCCTCTGGGCTGCAGCAGCCTCCCTCCGACAGTAGGCCTGGGCGTTCGGGTTACCCGAATTTTTCGGGTCGGGTAGTTCGGGTAATTCGAAATTCGGGTAATGAAAACTGCTACCCGATATTAGCCCCAAAAAAACACTACCCGCAATTTCGGGTACCCGATAATTCGTGTTCGGGTTCGGGTATACCCGATATACCTGAATGTACAGAAAACCAGCTAATTTCCCAATAATTCGGGTAATTTACAGACAATTCGGGTAATTTACAGACAATTCAGGTAATTCGGGTAATTTACAGATAATTCGGGTAATTTACATACAATTCGGGTAATTCGGGTAGTTCGGGTACCGGGGGATATTACCCGAACTACCCAAACTAATTTCGGGTAATCAGAATCGCTATCCGAATTTGGGATCGGGTACCTCGGGTTCGGGTCCGGGTAATTCGGGTACGGGTAACGGGTAGCGGGTATTTTTACAATTTTCTTGATGGTTTTCAAATGACCATCACATAATATAATTTTTCTGATGGGTTCAAACCGCCATGATAATACTTTGGCTCTTTCCACAAGCACTTGAAAATATTGTGTTCGTGCCTAAAAAAATTCCTACCACACTGAAACTTTTCCCCTGAATTCGTCTCCATCTCATTCCCCATTATACCGCCTCCCAACGCCCCCTGGCTCCCTCTAGATCCAGTCCCTCTGTGGCCTGCAGCCTGTGCCTCTGGGCTGCAGCAGCCTCCCTCCGACAGTAGGCCTGGGCGTTCGGGTTACCCGAATTTTTCGGGTAGGGTAGTTCGGGTAATTCGAAATTCGGGTAATGAAAACTGCTACCCGATATTAGCCCCAAAAAAACACTACCCGATAATTCGGGTTCGGGTTCGGGTTCGGGTATACCCGATATACCCGAATTTACAGAAAACCAGCTAATTTCCCGATAATTCGGGTAATTTACAGACAATTCGGGTAATTTACAGACAATTCAGGTAATTCGGGTAATTTACAGACAATTCGGGTAATTCGGGTAGTTCGGGTACCGGGGGATATTACCCGAACTACCCAAACTAATTTCGGGTAATCAGAATCGCTATCCGAATTTGGGATCGGGTACCTCGGGTTCGGGTATTTCGGGTTCGCGTCCGGGTAATTCGGGTACGGGTAACGGGTAGCGGGTATTTTTACAATTTTCTTGATGGTTTTCAAATGACCATCACATAATATAATTTTTCTGATGGGTTCAAACCGCCATGATAATAGTTTGGCTCTTTCCACAAGCACTTGAAAATATTGTGTTCGTGCCTAAAAAAATTCCTACCACACTGAAACTTTTCCCCTGAATTCGTCTCCATCTCATTCCCATTATACCGCCTCCCAACGCCCCCTGGCTCCCTCTAGATCCAGTCCCTCTGTGGCCTGCAGCTTGTGCCTCTGGGCTGCAGCAGCCTCCCTCCGACAGTAGGCCTAGGCGTTCGGGTTACCCGAATTTTTCGGGTAGGGTAGTTCGGGTAATTCGAAATTCGGGTAATGAAAACTGCTACCCGATATTAGCCCCAAAAAAACACTACCCGCAATTTTGCGTACCCGATAATTCGGGTTCGGGTTCGGGTATACCCTATATACCCGAATTTATAGAAAACCAGCTAATTTCCCGATAATTCGGGTAATTTACAGACAATTTCCTGACAATTCGGGTAATTTACAGACAATTCGGGTAATTTACAGACAATTCGGGTAATTCGGGTAGTTCGGGTACCGGGGGATATTACCCGAACTACCAAACTAATTTCGGGTAATCAGAATCGCTATTCGAATTTGGGATCGGGTACCTCGGTTTCGGGTATTTCGTGTTCGGGTCCGGGTAATTCGGGTACGGGTAACGGGTAGCGGGTATTTTTACAATTTTCTTGATGGGTTTCAAATGACCATCACATAATATAATTTTTCTGATGGGTTGAAACCGCCATGATAATACTTTGGCTCTTTCCACAAGCACTTGAAAATATTGTGTTCGTGCCTAAAAAAATTCCTACCACACTGAAACTTTCCCCCCGAATTCGTCTCCATCTCATTCCCCATTATACCGCCTCCCAACGCCCCCTGGCTCCCTCTAGATCCAGTCCCTCCGTCGCCTGCAGCCTGTGCCTCTGGGCTGCAGCAGCCTCCCTCCGACAGTAGGCCTGGGCGTTCGGGTTACCCGAATTTTTCGGGTCGGGTAGTTCGGGTAATTCAAAATTCGGGTAATGAAAACTGCTACCCGATATTAGCCCCAAAAAAACACTACCCGATAATTCGGGTTCGGGTTCGGGTATACCCGATATACCCGAATTTACAGAAAACCAGCTAATTTCCCGATAATTCGGGTAATTTACAGACAATTTCCTGACAATTCGGGTAATTTACAGACAATTCGGGTAATTCGGGTAGTTCGGGTACCGGGGGATATTACCCGAACTACCCAAACTAATTTCGGGTAATCAGAATCGCTATCCGAATTTGGGATCGGGTACCTCGAGTTCGGGTATTTCGTGTTCGGGTCCGGGTTATTCGGGTACGGGTAACGGGTATTTTTACAATTTTCTTGATGGTTTTCAAATGACCATCACATAATATAATTTTTCTGATGGGTTCAAACCGCCATGATAATACTTTGGCTCTTTCCACAAGCACTTGAAAATATTGTGTTCGTGCCTAAAAAAATTCCTACCACACTGAAACTTCCCCCCCCCCCCCGAATTCATCTCCATCTCATTCCCCATTATACCGCCTCCCAACGCCCCCTGGCTCCCTCTAGATCCAGTGCCTCCGTCGCCTGCAGCCTGTGCCTCTGGGCTGCAGCAGCCTCCCTCCGACAGTAGGCCTGGGCGTTCGGGTTACCCGAATTTTTCGGATCGGGTAGTTCGGGTAATTCGAAATTCGGGTAATGAAAACTGCTACCCGATATTAGCCCCAGAAAAACACTACCCGATAATTCGGGTTCGGGTTCGGGTTCGGGTATACCCGATATACCCGAATTTACAGAAAACCCGCTAATTTCCCGACAATTCGGGTAATTTACAGACAATTCGGGTAATTTACAGACAATTTCCCGACAATTCGGGTAATTTACAGACAATTCGGGTAATTCGGGTAGTTCGGGTACCGGGGGATATTACCCGAACTACCCAAACTAATTTTGGGTAATCAGAATCGCTATCCGAATTTGGGATCGGGTACCTCGGGTTCGGGTCCGGGTAATTCGGGTACGGGTAACGGGTAGCGGGTATTTTTACAATTTTCTTGATGGTTTTCAAATGACCATCACATAGTATAATTTTTCGGATGGGTTCAAACCGCCATGATAATACTTTGGCTCTTTCCACAAGCACTTGAAAATATTGTGTTCGTGCCTAAAACAATTCCTACCACACTGAAACTTTTCCCCCGAATTCGTCTCCATCTCATTCCCCATTATACCGCCTCCCAACACCCCTGGCTCCCACTAGATCCAGTGCCTCCGTCGCCTGCAGCCTGTGCCTCTGGGCTGCAGCAGCCTCCCTCCGACAGTAGGCCTGGGCGTTCGGGTTACCCGAATTTTTCGGGTCGGGTAGTTCGGGTAATTCGAAATTCGGGTAATGAAAACTGCTACCCGATATTAGCCCCAAAAAAACACTACCCGCAATTTGGCGTACCCGATAATTCGGGTTCGGGTTCGGGTATACCCTATATACCCGAATTTACAGAAAACCAGCTAATTTCCCGATAATTCGGGTAATTTACAGACAATTTCCTGACAATTCGGGTAATTTACAGACAATTCGGGTAATTTACAGACAATTCGGGTAATTCGGGTAGTTCGGGTACCGGGGGATATTACCCGAACTACCAAACTAATTTCGGGTAATCAGAATCGCTATCCGAATTTGGGATCGGGTACCTCGGGTTCGGGTATTTCGTGTTCGGGTCCGGGTAATTCGGGTACGGGTAACGGGTAGCGGGTATTTTTACAATTTTCTTGATGGGTTTCAAATGACCATCACATAATATAATTTTTCTGATGGGTTCAAACCGCCATGATAATACTTTGGCTCTTTCCACAAGCACTTGAAAATATTGTGTTCGTGCCTAAAAAAATTCCTACCACACTGAAACTTTCCCCCCGAATTCATCTCCATCTCATTCCCCATTATACCGCCTCCCAACGCCCCCTGGCTCCCTCTAGATCCAGTCCCTCCGTCGCCTGCAGCCTGTGCCTCTGGGCTGCAGCAGCCTCCCTCCGACAGTAGGCCTGGGCGTTCGGGTTACCTGAATTTTTCGGGTCGGGTAGTTCGGGTAATTCGAAATTCGGGTAATGAAAACTGCTACCCGATATTAGCCCCAAAAAAACACTACCCGATAATTCGGGTTCGGGTATACCCGATATACTCGAATTTACAGAAAACCAGCAAATTTCCCGACAATTCGGGTAATTTACAGACAATTCGGGTAATTTACAGACAATTTCCCGACAATTCGGGTAATTTACAGACAATTCGGGTAATTCGGGTAGTTCGGGTACCGGGGATATTACCCGAACTACCCAAACTAATTTCGGGTAATCAGAATCGCTATCCGAATTTGGGATCGGGTACCTCGGGTTCGGGTATTTCGGGTTCGGGTCCGGGTAATTCGGGTACGGGTAACGGGTAGCGGGTATTTTTACAATTTTCTTGATGGTTTTCAAATGACCATCACATAGTATAATTTTTCTGATGGGTTCAAACCGCCATGATAATACTTTGGCTCTTTCCACAAGCACTTGAAAATATTGTGTTCGTGCCTAAAAAAATTCCTACCACACTGAAACTTTCCCCCCGAATTCATCTCCATCTCATTCCCCATTATACCGCCTCCCAACGCCCCCTGGCTCCCTCTAGATCCAGTGCCTCCGTCGCGTGCAGCCTGTGCCTCTGGGCTGCAGCAGCCTCCCTCCGACCGGAGAAATTCTATTATGCAACGGGGATACAGCCGAGTTTGTCACCGGCCAATCGTGTGGTGACACGTGGCAAACAGGAATTAAAATACAATATTTCACTGTGTTTGTACTGTAGCACATCAATAAAAAAATATTTTTTGTACTGTTTGCTACAGTAGAAAACAGTAAAATATATATTTTTTTATTGATTGCTACAGTAAAAATACTAATTTTTTAAATACTAGCTGCCACGTGTCATCCTCCGGTTGGCCGGTGACACAAACTCGGCTGTATGCCCGTTGCATATTAGAATTTCTCGCCTCCAACTCCTCCCTTCGGCACCTCCAAGCTCTGGTGGCCTCCCTCCAGCGCCTCCAGGCTCGGACGACCTCCCTCTAGCACCTCCCTCCAGCTTCTCATACTGCTGAGAATCGAATGACCGCTTCAGCAGTTGCTGCCTGTATGGCACCTCTCTTGTTGCAGCCAGTTCTGGCTGGTGAATGTGAGAGGGATGAGGTATTTTATATGGATGGTGACGATTTTGTCCAGCTTCTTGCTACTGCAAATGCCGCTAACAGCGCTAACAGCGCTTAAGGCATTATCACAACTCTCTTAGAGGAATATGAGAGTATATTTGATGTAAGACTTTTTGATGCGGCAAGTTCTTTTGTCTGCAAATTGTTCGGTGGCTTCGCTCTTTTCTGAGGATTTGTTGTAGGCATTAGTTTCCTGTGAATAATCTGTTGATTTTATTTCCTGTGAATAATCTGTTGATTTTATTTCCTGTGAATAATCTATTGATTTTATTCTTTATTCTATATTGAAATGCTAATCGTCCATGTTGCACATATGAGTTATTTTTACCTCTATGTGCAGTAGTTATGATATGTTAGGCAGCTAATGAAAGTATGAAACACTTTGCTATCTACATTAACATTGCCTCTTTATCATTCTATCTGTTTCCCGGATGTTGTGATTTATTTCTTTGCACATGAATTTCTATTTATCATTTTTACAGGATGAGCACCTTCTGAGATGTTCCTTGTCACCTGAGTATCAAATTGAAGATAGTGGTAGTGAAGTATCAAAAGACGATGTAAATATGGATGCCAAGGGTAATGGATCTCATGATGCAAACAATGATGCAGATCAAGAAATGGACATGACAATGGTGCAGAACATGCACTTAGTGGAAAATTCAGTGAGAGCAGTGGATGTGCTGGCAGTGACCTCTATGACTACAAGGTTTTAATATGCTTTCTGCCTTTTAAGTTTCTCATCTGTATTTATGCCTGGTGTTATACT
The DNA here is from genome assembly GCA_017311315.1 of Dendrocalamus latiflorus. Lineage (NCBI taxonomy): Eukaryota > Viridiplantae > Streptophyta > Magnoliopsida > Poales > Poaceae > Dendrocalamus > Dendrocalamus latiflorus. Next base: position 33,669,572 of record CM029655.1, on the reverse strand, counting down.
GTTATTACTAAACATATACACATGCCTTATTTGGTTTTAAAACTAATTCCATTGGAACGTTAAATAGCAGTTCTGGTTTGTTAATCTGTGTGAGTTGTGGGTCTTTTAATGACCTGATGGCACTTTTGAAGCTGCATACTGTGAACATTTAGGGCCTGTTTGGTTCATATACTAAGGTTGCCATACTTTGCCACAAATTTTTGTCAAGCTCGCCTAAAGGTTAGGTCATCAAAATCGTTATAGCATGCTCATTTGTGTGGTTCCCTTTCTTGTTCAAGTTTTGCCTCTGCTTAGCTTCAATTCCTAATCTGAATACTGTGTTTTTCAATGTTCTAATCTTCATGCTTGTTTTGCTTTGTTACTTATTGTACCTCTCCTGATTAAACAACATGTCATTCATGCTGATGATTCAGATGCTGAACGCTCTGTAAATGATAAGGCATTAGAAGCAAAGGTAGATTTAAGCAAAGGTCCAAATAATTCAATTGAAAATGGTTTAGCAAATGTGGAAACACCGCTGAGTGAAAAGAACCCTTGTAACCCAACATCCGGTCAATGACTCCATTGTCTACATAATAAACACCGCTGGGAGAGATCCTTTCTGTCTACATAATAATCACGGTGCTGAATATTGTGTAGACAGACATTCAACCAAAATAAATGGATCTCACCTGCATGTGAAACGCAGTAACTTTTGGGGGTGGAATAATGTAAGCACGAATTCTGGTTTTGTTTTACTAGTTTTGTTTTACTTCTTTTGCCTTTCATGGAGCCAACGAGTGTGCATGATACACTGCTGAGTCACCTTTTTTGGCCCATTGAATTATGGTTTCCTCCATATTGCTCTTGGGGTTGATTTTGTAATTATTAGAAGTATCATTCAGCATTCTGATTTCTATGCATGGTTCATGTAGGCAAGAAAGAGCTAACATTCAGAATCATTTATGTGCATGGTTCACGTAGGCAAGAAAGAGCCAACATTCATGAGGGTTTCTTACTTTTTTTTATCTAAAGTTGACATATTTGGGTTGTTGCTAATATAAATGTGGTGTATATGTGGCCACCTAACTGGTAATTTATGGTAGCATTCCTAAAATTTGGGTTGTTGCTGATTGATATATTTTGCTGACGGGTAAAAACCATCAAGTCTAATTTGCTTGACAGTAATGGTCCCATCAGCTAAACTACATAACTGACGGGCAAAACACCATAAGTCTATTTTTGTTGATGGTGATTACCTGTCAGGAAAATTTATTTTTATGGACGGGCAAACAAACTGTCAAGTTAATTTTTGTTGACGGTAAATACCCGTCAACAAAATTCTTTTTATGGATTGTTCACAAAACCGTCAACAACATAGCAAAAACTATCAGAAATAATTTTCTTCACAGTTAACCATCAGACAAATTGAATTTTCCCAACCACCTGGACTTGAGGGGATTTGCTTGACGGTTACGCGTTAGGAAAAGTAAACCTGACGGTTTTTTATATTTTGCTGACAGTTTTAACCGTGGGGAAATATCCGTTTTGTAGCAGTGTCTCCTTACTATTCTGCTAATCTAACATAGTATAAGTTACCTCAGTTAAGTGGCAAAGTAAACTGCACATTATAAGTACAAATATGAACAGAAAACGGCTACTGCAGTGACTACAGATTTCGGCAATAACCAGAAATATGTAACAGATATGTGCTTCTACAGAATCAACTGAGTTCGACAATATTCCGGACAGTAGTAAGCAATACCGAATCAGAAGTATGTAACATAGCAACCGACAAAATCAAACTGTAGGATCGAACAGGTAATAAATGGTGCCTTCAAATTCTCCCCAAGTATTCACTTAACCCTTTCTCTGATAGCCACAGAGCTATGAAAATTAGAGTTGAAAACGCACTTGAAAATTGTGAAGACAGGGTTGAACACAGCAAGAAAAACAACGTGGTCGAAATCTGACAACGTGGTCGAAAACTTACAATATTGTCGTAAGTTCAACAATGTGGTTGAGAGCTAATGATATGGTTGAACAACCAACGTGGTCAAAACCAGACTGTAACCAAAAGATCAACGCAGTCATAACAAACGTGGTCATAAACCAATGAAGTAGTCCAACAACCAACGTGGTCCGAACCAGACTGCAACCAAAAGATCAACATGGACGCAACTTATGTGGTCGTAAACCAACAGGTAGTCAAACAAATGACCTGGTCAGAACCAATCTACAACTAAGATAATCAAAGTAGTCGTAATCAGCGTGGTCGTAAGCTAATGAGTGTCAAACAACTGACGTGGTCGAAGAAACGTGAAGCAATTGAAAGAGTGAACGTGATCAAAGACAGTGCGATGCAATCTGAAACTCAACTGTGGTCAAACCAACGTGATCGTAAAGGCGATCGAGATTTCAGACAGTGAACAGCGTGACTGTTTCAGTTCAAAATGAAAACGAAGAACGCGCAGCGATCGGAAGTTTGAACATGGTCGAAAAGTAATGCAATATGGTCGGAATTATTGGGGTCTGGTATAGGAAAATGGAGCTAGGAATAGTGTAGATAGGCTTGAACGGTTAAAACGGATATAATTATGTATTTTGCATGTTAGATAAACAGAATTGGGTATTTTACTGTTCACTGTGGATTTTTACTATTCATGCCAAATTTGGTTCCTACAGTGTAGCACAGTGATTTCAGTCATCTCGATCCGTTAACCAAGTGGCCTTTTATTGTTTCAGTCCAAAATCCACTATTCATCTTCTTCCTCATTCGCATAGTAATGTAACAGCCGAAACAGAACATAATACCGACAGCAATTCCTAATGCTATGGTGATCTCCGATGGAATCCGACAGCGTGAATGGGTTGTGTGAGGTAAGGGGAATCCATTTTAGAGATTTGCGGTGGTTGGCGAGCAAAGAACGATTGACGGCGAGGTGGGGGAGTGTTTGGAGGATTTTCATGGCACAGTGATTCTCCAAGACTCTAATCAATAGGAGCATGAGTGCTAGAGCATCCTTGGGGTGAGGGGAGGTTTGAAGGATCGCGCGTAGGCTACGATAGCAGAAAACAAAACTTTTCTACTGCGCACACCAGGACATCATGCTAAGAAGGGATCATGGATCGTTACCACTAGACACGCAGCGCAGCGGAAAAAGAGTTGGAGAAGCCGATCCAACCACGCGCGTCGAGGTAGTAGTGGAAGTAGCCGATCGTCCCGAACAAATCGTCTCCTCCACGCGATCAACCACACCACGAGCAGATCCAATCTGTAGATTGTTGATGCCGATCAACGCCGCAACGAGCAGCGCCTCCACCGGTATCCACACGTCCGGGGCTGGAACGCTGATCGCGAGTGTACCAGCACTCGCGAGCGGCTAGGGTTTGGCTCGGGAGGTGGCGGCTAGGGTTTGGCTCGGGATTAACAGAAGCATACATCCCTCAGCCCCTCGCCTCCGTATATATAGACCTCCTCACTTGGGCCTCGTGGACTGAGGCCCAATAGGAGTCTATCCGGATCTCTATCCGAATTGAGCCCACATCCGAATCACATTCGAATTGGTGTTCCAACCCGTTAAGTGTGCGACCCTGTAGGTTCACGTATACTTGGTCGCGACCCGAAAACGCCTTTCCGGTCACTCTGTTAATAGCGGCCTCTAGTAAGACATATTAACCCCAAAGTATACGTAAAGATCATATCGGCTGAACATGTAATGTTCTCATGTACGAATCCCTTTGCCTCACGATATAGATTGAGCTCAAGGCGAGACCTGTGTCATCCTCTTAATAGCTCAATCACTCTCTCGATTCCGTGATGGATTATAAACTCGTGATTGACTCCTCAATCACCTTGGCATGGCCATGCACTTTCATAATCCATTACATCGAGGGGCCCAGAGATATCTCTCCCATAAGGAGGGGCAAATTCTATCTTGATCATTCACATCCCACTACATGTTTCATAGCAAACCCGAAGACTACTTTTATGACTACCCAGTTACGGAGTAGTGGTTAGTAGTCCCAAAATAGGCTACTACGCATGTTGGGAACCATGATGATCTCAAGTCTAAGGATTCTACATAAACACTACTTGAAACCAACTAATGACACATGGAATCTCTGCAGTGTCTCATGGCGGGTCTATCCAACATATGTTCACTAACACATGTCCATATTATTGATTTGGTATCTCCATACCATGATCCATGAGACATGATCATCAATCAATACATATGCTGATCTTTGAATCATATTGGTCCTCATATGATATATAATCAGGGATCATTTAGAAATAGAAACATTTTGGCATTAAGAGTCTCATGAATAAGTCACATACTCATTGATCAATAATGATAATGTCTATTTCAAGGAACAAAGCAATGTATCATAAACATAGTATGTGATATATTCAACATCTCCATGTTGCCTCTAGGGCATATCACCAACAGTCTCCCACTTGCACTAGAGTCAACCATGTAGGTATCTAATACCCATTGCCCTAGTGTGAGCCTCATGCTTTGGCTGGGGAAGCGGCTTTGTCAACGGCTCTGTAATGTTCAAATCCGTTTGTACTTTGCATATCTTCACATCGCCTCTCTCCACAATCTCGCGGATGAGATGAAATCGCCGTAGAATGTGCTTGGACTTCTGGTGCGATCTAGGCTCCTTGGCTTGCGCAATGGCCCCACTATTGTCACAATAGAGGTCCATTGGGTTGGAGGCACTAGTCATAACACCAAGCTCAGAAACAAATTTCTTAATCCAAACAGCCTCTTTAGCAGCTTCAGAAGCTGCTATGTACTCGGCTTCTGTTGTAGAATCAGCAACCGTCTCCTGCTTGGAACTCTTCCAGCTCACCGCACCGCCATTCAGGAAGAACACAAATCCAGATTGCGATCTGAAATCGTCTTTGTCAGTTTGGAAGCTAGCATCGGTGTAACCATTTACAACGAGCTCTTCCTCACCCCCATAGACAAGGAACACATCTTTAGTTCTTCTCAAGTACTTCAAGATGTTCTTTACGGCAATCCAGTGACCTTCACCTGGATCTGACTGGTATCTACTCGTAGCACTTAAAGCATACGAGACATCTAGACGTGTACAAAGCATGGCATACATAATGGACCCAATAGCCGAAGCATATGGAATCACATTCATTTTATCCCGCTCATCAGGTGTACTAGGACACTGATTCTTGCTAAGATTTATACCATGTGACATAGGTAGAAAGCCTTTCTTGGAATCCTGCATGTTGAACCTTTTCAACACCTTGTCAATGTACGTATCTTGGCTTAATCCAATCAGCCTTTTTGATCTATCTCTATAGATCTTGATGCCCAGAATATATGCCGCCTCTCCTAAGTCTTTCATAGAGAAACTATTTTTCAATGAAGACTTAACAGATTCGAGCATAGGAATGTCATTTCCGATCAGTAATATGTCATCCACATATAAGACCAGAAACACGAGTGCGCTCCCACTAGCCTGTTTGTAAACACAAGGCTCTTCTTCGTTCTTAATGAAACCAAACCCTTTGATTACTTCATCAAAACGAATGTTCCAACTCCGAGATGCCTGCTTTAATCCATAAATGGATCTTTGCAGCTTGCATATCTTTCCAGCTGATTGCGGATCGACAAAACCCGTGGGCTGTGTCATGTACACATCCTCACTCAGATTTCCATTAAGGAAAGCTGTTTTGACATCCATTTGCCATATTTCATAGTCGAAATAAGCAGCAATCGCTAGAATGATCCGAATAGACTTTAGCATTGCGACGGGTGAAAAAGTTTCATCATAATCAACACCTTGAATTTGTTTGAAACCTTTGGCCACCAATCGCGCTTTATAGATGTGAACATTTCCATCTATGTCTATCTTTTTCTTGAAAACCCATTTGCACTCAATGGTTTTAACACCATCAGGTGGATCAACCAAGTTTCAAACTTGATTATTGTGCATGGATTCAATTTCGGATCTCATGGCTTCAAGCCATTTCTCAGAGTCTGGTCCCACCATCGCTTCTTCATAGGTCTTAGGCTCATCGTTGTCTAACAACAATATGTCCCGTTGTTGAGTAGTCAAGAACATGTACCTCTCAGGTGCACGACGTGACCTCTCTGACCTACGTGGTGCCGGTGTGTCCACAACAGGTTCTTCAACAGTTTGTTCATCCTGTTGTGGTTCTGTAGGAGCTGAAACGTTTTCAGGTGTTTCTTGAATTTCTTCAAGTTGCACCGTGCTCCCACTATCCCTTCTTGAGAGAAACTCTTTCTCTAAGAAGACACCATGCCGGGCGACAAACACTTTGCCTTCTTCTTGATTATAGAAGTAATATTCTTTTGTTTCCTTAGGATACCCGATAAAGAAGCATTTATCAGATTTAGGAGTGAGCTTATCGGATTGTAAACATTTTACATAAGCCTCACATCCCCAAATCTTAAGAAAAGACAAGCTAGGACGTTGTCCTGTCCACATCTCATATGGTGTCTTTTCTACTGATTTTGATGGAACCCTGTTTAGTGTGAAAGCGGCTGTTTCAAGAGCGTACCCCCAAAAAGACAACGGAAGATCACTTTGGCTCATCATGGAGCGCACCATATCTAATAAGGTGCGCTTTCTCCGTTCAGATACCCCATTCCATTGAGGTGTTCCTGGTGGAGTCAATTGTGGAACAATTCCACAATCCTTCAGATGATTGCCAAACTCATGGCTCAAATACTCGCCTCCACGATCAGATCGTAGAAACTTGATTGTCTTGCCTAAATGATTTTGCACTTCATTTTGGAATTCTTTGAATTTTTCAAATGATTCAGACTTATGCTTCATCAGGTAGATATACCCATATCTACTAAAGTCATCAGTAAAAGTTATAAAGTACTGAAAACCACCTCTGGCTGTTAAGCTCATTGGTCCACATACATCAGAATGTACGAGTGCCAATAAGTCACTTGCCCGTTCACCTTGACCAGTGAAAGGTGCCTTTGTCATCTTGCCAAGTAAACAAGATTCGCATGTCTCAAATGATTCAAAATCAAATGAGTGTAGAATACCATCTCTATGGAGCTTCTCCATGCGTTTCTCATTTATGTGGCCTAAGCGACAGTGCCAAAAAACGTGGGATTCAAATCATTCGGACGTTGCCTCTTTGCATTAATGTTATAGACCAGTGACTCTTCAAGAGTAAGAACATATAACTCATTCACCAATGGAGTATGACAATAGAACATATCTTTGAAATAAAGAGAACAACCATTGTTCACAGATCTAAAGTCATAACCTTCTGCTTGCAAACATGAAGCAGAAATAATGTTCTTGGAAAGAGATGGAACACAATAACAATTATTCAATTCCAAAGCTAATCCTGAAGGTAAAGACAATGGCATGGTGCCAACAGCCACCGCAGCAACTTTTGCTCCATTGCCAACGCGAAGATCCACTTCGCTCCTCCTCAAACTTCTACTTCTTCTTAGCCCCTGCAACGATTTGCAAATGTGAGCAACCGATCCGGTATCAAATACCCAAGAATCAGTGGATGAAGTAGCAAGATTGATCTCTATAACATTTATACCTGGAGTGGAAGTCGTACTTCCCTTTTTCTTCTCAAGATCCTCCAAGTACTTTGGGCAGTTCCTTTTCCAATGTCCTGATTACTTACAGTAGTAACAATCTGCATTAGGAGCAGCGCCCTTCTTGACTTGTTTGGCCTTAGAACTGCTCGCGATCTCATCGGGAGCTAACTTTCTTTTGACCGCGCCTTTCTTGACATTGGGCTTGCCCTTGCCTTTCTGCATCATCATCACATGATTGCTGCTTTTCTTAATGCTTTCCTCGGCAGCTTTTAGCATCCCATGCAACTCTGCCAAGGTCTTGTCCATGTTGTTCATGTGATAGTTCAGTATGAATGGCTCAAAGCTCGAGGGGAGCGACTGGAGAATCACATCAGTAGCCAACTCTTGGCTAAGGGGAAAACCAAGCTTTTCCAGACTCTCAATGTAGCCAATCATCTTAATCACATGAGGGCTGACGGGATTCCCTTCTGCAAGCCTGCACGCAAACAAGGACTTTGAAGTGTTGAACCTCTCAGCCCTTGCTTGGTTCTCAAACATACCACGCAACCCCACAATGATATTGTAGGCATCTGTGTTCTCATATTGCTTCTGAAGCTCAGAGGACATTGTGGCAAGCATGAGACAGCTCACATCAAGGCAATCATTCGTTTGCTTCTCATAAGCTCTCTGTGCAGCCGCAGTAGCATTATCAGGCAAGTCATCAGGATAAGGAGACTCAAGGACATACTCCTTGCACTCTTGCTTGAGAACAATTCTCAAGTTGCGATACCAATCCATAAAGTTCGTTCCATTGAGTTTTTCTTTCTCAAGAATAGATCGCAAATTAAAAGTACTGGATGCGGCGTTAGCTAACATGATCTACAACACAAGAATATGCAAAGTTTAGCACTATGTTTATGTTCATCTTTTATTAAACTATTTAACAAAAGACTCCCACTATGTGTTTTGCAACAAAACTCCCTCTAAGTTACATAGTGGGTCAAGATCCTCATTTCACTAATTCCTAGTGAGCTTTGGCATCACGGCTAGAAAACTAGTGACATGGGTAAGCAACACCTTGCTAATCACATCCCTATGTGACTCTTGCTTGTTGGGTGACATCAATATGCCCCGGCCCCAACCTATGCCCCAAGGTCCAAAACTGTTTTGATAACCTTGTTAAGTAAACCAAATACTTCCGCATGTAGATGTCCGACATCTACCCCAAATAATGATGATAACCGACGGCACTCTACTTTGGTAGACCTACCATGCGGTGATCATTATCTTTTGGTGCAACATATGGAAGGGCATTAACACCTAATTTTTATGAGGGATTCTATCCTACCAAAGCAACATATCACATATATCATTGCATAAGAATAAGATAGATAACATCACAGATAAACACATTTAACTGTGAAGTAGTATGGCCCAAAAATGGTGATATCCATCTCCATGTCGGTGTAGACGATCTCCATCCTCCACATCACTCCTTTAGGCCACCATGCTTGAAAGCCTGTAACCTCAAAACTAGGCTACTACCTATAATAGCTAGAAATTGAAGATTACAAAGATAGATTCAAGCATTAAGGTCGACACGCAGGTCGTTAAATACAATATAGACAGCTAACAATAGCTGAAATAATCATGACACGCAAGCCATGAACAAATGTTACATGCATCACATACATCTCATACATTCCAATAAGCTATAGGGCCATACTTTTTCATCATTCCCTGCAAAAACAAGTTAGACGTAGAATCGCATTCTACCTAACGATGTGAACCCATGACGCTATACAGGGGGGTACGCACGGCGGTCCCGCTGGCCGGTCAGCGGGCGGGGGGTCGAGGGGGGCCGCCCCCCGCGGGTTTCAGGGCAGCGCCCTGAACACCCTATTCGGCACAACCACCTTATGCCGATCCGAGACATTCTCTAGGACGCTAGTTTTTCCACTGGGCCGAGGCCATCAGATCCATAACCTACTAGTATTCGACATAACCACCTTATGCCGATCCGAGACATTCTCTAGGACACTAGTTTTTCCATTGGCCCGAGGCTATCAGATTCATATCCTACTAGTATTCGACATAACCACCTTATGCCGATCCGAGACAATCTCTAGGGCACTAGTAGTGATACAATCTGCGCCTCATCTAACCCCTATTCACCGATTGATCTCATCAACCCGTGCTACCACCGATTCATCATATGAATCAACTGATCCAGACTGTAATAGATCCAATCTACTACAACCGCATATCAACATATGCGCTGATCCAGATCGCAAACTAAGCAAGATGGCTCTGATACCACTGAAGGATCGCGCGTAGGCTATGATAGCAGAAAACAAAACTTTTCTACCGCGCACACCAGGACATCATGCTAAGAAGGGATCATGGATCGTTACCACTAGACGCGCAGCGCAGCGGAAGAAGAGTTGGAGAAGCCGATCCAACCACGCGCGTCGAGGTAGTAGTGGAAGTAGCCGATCGTCCCGAACAGATCGTCTCCTCCACACGATCAACCACACTACGAGCAGATCCAATCTGTAGATTGTTGATGCCGATCAACGCCGCAACGAGCAGCGCCTCCACCGGTATCCACACGTCCGGGGCTGGAACGCCGATCGCGAGTGTACCAGCACTCGCGAGCGGCTAGGGTTTGGCTCGGGAGGTGGCGGCTAGGGTTTGGCTCGGGATTAACAGAAGCATACATCCCTCAGCCCCTCGCCTCCATATATATAGACCTCCTCACTTGGGCCTCGTGGACTGAGGCCCAATAGGAGTCTATCCGGATCTCTATCCGAATTGAGCCCACATCCGAATCACATTCGAATTGGTGTTCCAACCCGTTAAGTGTGCGACCCTGTAGGTTCACATATACTTGGTCGCAACCCGGATACGCCTTTCTGGTCACCCTGTTAATAGCGGCCTCTAGTAAGACATATTAACCCCAAAGTATACGTAAAGATCATATCGGCTGAACCTGTAATGTTCTCATGTACGAATCCCTTTGCCTCACGATATAGATTGAGCTCAAGGCGAGACCTGTGTCATCCTCTTAATAGCTCAATCACTCTCTCAATTCCGTGATGGATTATAAACTCGTGATTGACTCCTCAATCACCTTGGCATGGCCATGCACTTTCATAATCCATTACATCGAGGGGCCCAGAGATATCTCTCCCATAAGGAGGGGCAAATTCTATCTTGATCATTCACATCCCACTACATGTTTCATAGCAAACCCGAAGACTACTTTTATGACTACCCAGTTACGGAGTAGTGGTTAGTAGTCCCAAAATAGGCTACTACGCATGTTGGGAACCATGATGATCTCAAGTCTAAGGATTCTACATAAACACTACTTGAGACCAACTAATGACACATGGAATCTCTGCAGTGTCTCATGGCGGGTCTATCCAACATATGTTCACTAACACATGTCCATATTATTGATTTGGTATCTCCATAACATGATCCATGAGACATGATCATCAATCAATACATATGCTGATCTTTGAATCATATTTGCTCCTCATATGATATATAATCAGGGATCATTTAGAAATAGAAACATTTTGGCATTAAGATTCTCGTGAATAAGTCACATACTCATTGATCAATAATGATAATGTCTATTTCAAGGAACAAAGCAATGTATCATAAACACAGTATGTGATATATTCAACATCTCCATGTTGCCTCTAGGGCATATCACCAACAAGGTTGTCAGCATAGCTGGCTTGGGCTGTGGTGGCTTGCCCAAGGTGAGGTGGTGCGACCGAGTAGCAGAAATGATGGTCGGTGTGCTACGAGATGACGGGAGCTACGATGTGTGTTCGATGGTGTTCACGAGGGCTTGTAGGTGCTCGGATCGGAGGCAATTGAACAATGGTGATGGCATGAGCAAGAATTGGGTAATAAGGCTTACCTCTGGCATTATGGCAATGATGGTGAAGCGCTGGCTGCTGAGGGGAGTAGAGTGGGGTGCGGGCTTTGGGATGCCATTGTATAGCTATGGGGGAGGCTCTCAGCTTTTATAGCTATGGTATGGCAATTTGGCACAGGACGGCTTCACTCAGGTGGGCAGCGCATGGTCGAGGCACGAGAGCTTTTAGTCGATGCGGTGGGGTAGTCGGCATGTGAGTTGGCATTTCGGGTGCTGTGTTCCTTGGGCGGTGGATGGTGGTGGTCAAGAAGAGAATTAATGAGGGTGTTAGGGGCTCAAGGGATGAGGTACAGTCAGCTGACCACAGATTGCGGCGATGAGAGGATGTGGCTGCAATTTGCATTCTACTCTTTTGTCAGACCATGAATAGTGAGGTCAGACGAGACATGGCACAAATGGCTAGGAAGGATAGCAAGTTCAAGGAATGGGAATGCCAATGGGTGAAGAAGGTGGTGAATTGGGTAGAGATTCAAATGAAATCGAAATTCAGAGCAATTCAAATCCATTTTGAAATCTGGGTTGTTTCAGGCTTGGCCACCAACGCTTGTTTTTGCTATGTCTGTTTTTCTTAGCTCAGGAGCTTAAGCCCCCATTTGGTTTGTGGAATTGGGCTGAGAATCAGAGAATTGGAATTGAGTGTTTTCAATTTTAGTTGTTTGGATGCATTTGGAAATGGAATTGGAGTGTAACTAAAAGAGGCATCTCGTGATTCAGACCTGTTCCCCACTACATCGATGGAAATTGAGCTCTTGGCGCATCTCGCCTTCAAATGCCTGAGTCGTAGACACCATTGACCATGGCTCTCCTCTTCACACTACAATAACAAATGTTGTTGGAGTGTGAATGAAGCAAGTATGTGTGACCCGGATTTTGTCAAGAATCCTCTGTGATTCAACCACACTATTCTTTAAATCAGTAGAAAGTATTTATAGAGACATTATTGTACATTAAATAAATATCTTGCAAAGGCGTACTGTTAGACTATGTGGCTAGGTCTAGAATATTGTTGTGATGAATAATTGACAATGATTAATTTGGGATGATGAATAATTGGTAATTTTGTTTAGCGATGTTATGTGAGTAGTGTCGCGTGTGTGCGGACTAATGTTGGTCAAGTTGGGACGAACTTGTGATGGAAGAATGTTTTTTGGTCTTTGAATGTGCAGGTTGAGCATGGAGGTGATCATGGTCGGTGACGAGGAGGATCGGGACTAGGATGGGGAGATCCAAGGTTCAGACGGTTGAGGATGTCATGGGATGATCGGGCTCATACTTGGGGCTCAGGGAGATCAAAGGTGGATGGTGCATGGAGAAGCTACGGGAGGTGCGGTCCTGGAGGCTTCGACACGCGATGCGTTAGAAGAGTCGTGAGTGTGAAAAACCCATGTTAGGAAGGGTTTCGGGTCCCTTGAAAATTAGTGGGCCAAAAGCCTAATTGAGGTAAAAAGGCCCAGGATGAGTTGGATTAGGATTCTAAGTAGAGATTGAATAGGATTCTGAGTTGGATTAGGATTCTAAGTTGAGATTGAATAGGATTCATTGAAGGCTGCATAAAAGGGGATAGAAATTGTAATCAGAAGTGAGCCGTGGAGAAGAAAAAATACACGTCTTTTTGGGCAGTGTAGTTACGGGTGGCCGTGGAACGGAAAAAGGAGAAGAAAAAATCCCGTGCGGCGGCCGTGATGTGAGAAGGGAAAAAGGGCGCATGGGCAACGTGATGAACAGTGTATGCGTTTTCTAATAAAAGTTCGTGAATTTTTTATTTCGCATATATTATCCTTTTTCCTGATTTTTGTATTCCTACAGATTCTCCATGCATTGATCTATGTCTAGGTATTTTTGTTGCTTACATACATGAATTAGTTTTGATTAAAAATCGATTGCTAGATTAGATAAAAAACGTGTAACGCTCAGATCAGAATTAGACATCGATCGGAAAAGTTTTTGTTACAGTAAATCGCTACAGTAACTGCTATGCCATCATTTTGAGATATAAAGGAAAATTCCTATGACCTAGCATTTTAACTTAAATCATGTTTTTAAAACATGTAAGAGTATGCAAAAATAATAGTAGTACATGTTCCATCCACCTGTTACAGAGCATGGTTCCATCCACCACATTTAGTTTTGTTACCAGGATTTCATCCACCCTATATTATCACTGGGTTACATCTACCCAGGGCAATCCAAATCAGGGTTACATCCACCCGACGAGTTTTTCATCCAACCCATAAAGTTTTATAAATAGAGATTAACTTGAATAATTTCTCATACCCACCTATGACCGTAGGCATAACTGTTTGAACAGTTTTTACTCTACAGAGATCGTACAGTTCACCCACAAGAGATAATCAACTTATTGTATTTCACACATTTCATTGAACATATGAATCAAGAATATCACTACAAGACCTTTACAATGCATCACCCAGTGAAAGTTACATCGCTAAGGTTTCACCTTAGTGGGATTACATCCACCCTCACTAAGATCCCCTCTTGTGTCACACGGTGGTTTAAATCCAGTGACATGACCCATATCCATGATGACTTATATCCAATGACACGACTCATGGGTCACTCCAATGGTGCGACTCACACTAGTGAATGCAAATTAGTTAGCGAGGTTGTACCTATTATAGACTTATGATTGCACTATTTATATTGGAAGGTCATCACAAAACTTGGTCCTTGAAGTTATGTAGATGGTTCTACCATAAACCACACATTCTTGTGCTACATCCACACCCACATCTCTTACCATCTGTCTAGATATATAAAACAAGTTTTAATGTGTTGAGAAGCATAAAATTATCTCAACATACCAGCCATTTCCTTCCAATGGCTGTCCAAAATTAGTTTCGTGTTTCAAATGATGGTAGGCCAATTTAATCCCCCAGGTATCTAAGCAAGACTAAGCATGGCGCTTAGGTACAACTTATAGCTAGTATGGTTTACCACTAGATTTCTAGGGTGAGAAGGATTATGTGTTCAAATGTCCAAGGGGTGGGGTATAATTAAGCATTTATCTATAGGAGATTAACTATGAATTAGTGTGAATAAATTTGTATAACAAAGTAAAGCATGCAATTTGATATTTTTCAAATAAAATAATTTGCACTCAAATGGTAGGTGCAATATGATCAAAGTAATGATTTGCCTAACTCAATTTACCGTGGCCTTGATCTTATTCAAAGTCTTCTCAGTCAATGATCTTGAAACCCTTGATCGTCGTTGGTATCTGAATCTTGATCATGCTCGAGTTATTGTTTCTTCGGGACTGCGACTTCTAATTACACGATAAATGATCAAAAACCAAATAAACCTAAATAACTCAAAAATCCAAATTAATTTGAAATGAACTTAATTGAGCTTTATTATGATTAAGTTGGTGATAGGTGATTAGGTTTAGTAAGTACAGGATGTTCGACAAGGTCAAACAGAGTTTGAACGAAAGGGGGAAATAGCTGAGAAACTCTGGCGGAAAAGAGATCAAAAAATGATCAGTGATGGAGGAATATTCACAGGAATATCCTACTTCAAGTTCAAACATGGCTAGACATATCCTGAGCGTGGAATATCATGGCTCAATCTTTAATTAATAGCTTCTTTTATTATTTTATTTTTATTAAGGAAGTTCCACGAATTAGGTTAAACCTAAAGGCATATGTAAGAGTTTACCTAGGGTACTAGATATTACTTGTTGAGTGTTTAACCTTTAAGGAATATGACGTTAGTACTATATGCGATGTGTATAACATTAATTTATCGAATTAATCTTAGAGTTCATATTTTACTAGGATTCTCTTTTAAAGTTGTGCCTCGAATTAAATATCATTGGTACACTGATTATTTCTAATTATCATTGATGATTTTAAATCCAGACATAATGACAAGACGATTATTATTTAGGCAAGATTGTATTTTAACCTACAAAATTATATTTTTATCATTACCTCTAATTTAGATTCATTCTAATTTAAGTGACAATGACATATTTGTTGATTACCTTATCTTTAACTTATTTGTTATTTACACAAAGTTATATATATCAATAATGTCTTTGATTAGCATTTGGATTTGAGATAAATATTAATGACACCCTAATTGGTTTTGAGAATTCCCTAGTCATATGCAAGGTAATCTTTAATTTAAATTTTAGTAATTACACTTAAATATTAGTAACCTAATATTTAGATTATTTAATCACTATTTAAAAAGAGGCTTCATGACTTTTGACACATAGGAATAATATTACATATTTTTACATAGCTTAATTTTGCACTAATTATTCCTATATGATAATTAATTTGCTAATCCTTATTGACATGTATTTAACCAAGATTAAATCTCTAATATTTTCATTTTGCATAAACCTTTATTCTAATTTCATAATAAAATTTTATTCTTATTTTTGTTTATAAATTATATTTTATCAAATTTCTATTTGAATATTTCTTAAACATTGAATTCAAAATTTGAGCATGTGCAAATGGGATACTAGAGACATACTAATGAATTGGATGCCATCTACTTGAGTTGGGCCCACATGTCATAAGAAGGAGAGAGAGTGACAGAGCAGCACAGAAACACAGAGGAGGAAGTTTGGGCCAAAACAGAGGAAGCAGGAGGCAAGCAGTGCAAGACCTTAGCGGCGGTAGCGCCGGCAAGGGGCGACCGAGGAGATGGAAGAGACCAGCAAAATGGGTCATGGTGAGGGCAAAGAAGCCATGGGAGGGGGCAACACGGCTTGGTGCGGCGCTGAGGAGAGCCGACGACGGCTTGGGCAGTCGGGTGCAGGAAGGCCACGGGGGCAGCAGTGGCTGGAGGGAAGGGCGAAGAGGACGAGCACAGGCATGAGTAGGTCGAGGGGAACTCACCGGGGTGGTTGGAGGAGCCGGGGGCACAACAAGGAGGTCCGGCAATGGGAGCCAATGGTGGTGCAAGGAGCTCACCATGGAGGCGGTGCTCGGGCAACGGAGAGCTTCGACCGACGGTGGGGGAAGCTAAGGGGCACCAAGAAGATGCCCCAAGGGGAAGGAATCGAGCTGAGGAGCACCAAAGAAGATATGGCAATGGTGGTGGCGGTGATGGCTAGAATTAGGGAGGAATGGCGTCATGGTGTGCTTCGACGGAAGAAAATCAAATTGGCCAAGGGAGTGGGCTCCCGAGGGTGTGGAATGCAAAGTGATGGTGATGGTTTGGGGAGAGGCCGGAATGACAAGGAGGCTTGGTGGTCGACGTGAACACATGGTGGCTTGGCTTGGGGAGAAAAGGAGAAGAATAAATGGGAAGACAGCTCGGCTTAAATAAGCATGGGGACACGGCGTGACACTGTGCAAGTACAATGGAGGCAAGTATAGTGGTGACATGCGGGCACAACCGGTTAGCGCGGCGGGATGGCGTGCATGCTCATGGGTGGCGCCCATTCGGGTGCGCATCACTGCATGCGGCACGGGCATTGTGCATGCATGGGGCATAGGCAGCATGCGGTGCGATTGGGCACACGTGCCAGCATGGCATGGCGTGTGCACCAAGGTTGAGTTGGTGCCAGTAAGCAAAAGTAGGGAAAGAGAGAGGGAGGAAAAGAGAGAAGAGCGGTGTGGGCCAAGCTGTCAGAGAGGAAGAGAGGGAAGGGGAAAGAGAATGACCTAGCAACAATTTAGATTTTGATTTTTGCTTTGAATTTCATTTCTAAGTTTTTAAATAGTACTTGAATTCTGATGAGGACTAAATAAATCCATAAATATTGTTTTAATATTTAATTATAGCCAAAGGACCCCGTGGTCATAAACCCCTAAGGGTTGCTCCCCGAGTACCCTGGTCAAAGATACACTGTTCATGTTGCCTGACTAGATGACCACTTAGAGAGTCTGTGAACTGATACCTTAACCCGATTCTAGGATATTCCTTCTATGTGGTGGATAGAATGCGTGCCTTATCCACTCCAAACAGCATGACGTTTCAGCCCTGAGTCTCTAACAACAACTGCCATGGGGTTGTTGCCTGCGTTCATTTCTCACTGACAAATAACCAACGATCTGGTGTCCTCCCTATGATAATAACTACCTCCCCGACCAAACACACTAGTTCCATAAGGCATCTTCTCCGATAGATAGTTTGCGACTCTTCATTGTTATTTAAAGTTGGACGAGAGAGGACAACGGAGGACAATTCAGTTATCAGACATTCGATCATGAATTCGATCTAGACAATCAGCCTCATTCTGTGCAATTAGGGTTAAGTCTTGCGCGTTGTTAAAGGCACCCTATAACCAACTCATAGCAATAAAGAGCATCCCTATTCTCTCTCAAGGATTTTAGCTATTTTTTCATATTATTTCATAAGATCAGCGACTCCATTGTCAACAAATTCGAATTTGAATTCTTGGCTTAATTTATTCGGATGTGAATTGTAACATTGCTTTGCTCTGGCTTTTTATTTATCTTGACTTCGGGTATCGATTCTCGATTTAAATTTCAATCTCAAATTTTGTTCAGTTCAATGTCCAAATACTTGACTCTTGTTCTCATATTTTATTTTTATTATTCGATTTGAATTTGGCAAAACCAAATTGAGGTTCTCAAATAAACACCGAAAATTTTGAATAACACCGAAAAGCAACACAAGTTTTAAATTTTTCATATTTTCAAACATTCCCAATTTGGGATGTTGCATACTCGCCATTGGGCATGGCTGTCCTCTTCGTACTGCAATAACAAACGTTGTTGTTGGAGCGTGAATGAAGCATCAAGTCAAACGAACGAGAGGATCGTATCAGACATACACATTGCCATGTGGGGTTGTACCCCGGCTGAGCTGGTCCAAACTTATTTCGCCTGCTGCTCCAAGCAATGCTGCAATCACTTCATGTGACAGATCAAAAAAGATGGTATCAGATCAGATCGGCTGCTTGTAATAAGGCCTTAGATTCTTTGGCAGCCAAACAAAAAATTAAATGGTAGTCTATTTCCAATTCTACTTGGATTTGAATTGCTCCTCGAATTCCACAAACCCAGTTCTTCAATTCAGGGATCCAAACGGTCTGTGAAGGTTGTTTTATGCATGACGGATGGCCCACTTCTCCAAACCCTCTCTCTCTATCCTTGGCATTATCATGTGTCTTGCGTGGCATGGGGAAAAGACAACTGACATCACCATGTTGGAGATGCCCTGAGAAGACATATGTGTCTGAATTGTGAACAAGAAAGATCACTTTTGGAAGCAACAAGAAAGATCGTTACCCTGTAATCCAGCCTTCTTACATGCAGCTTGCTGTCTAATTAATCTTGAAGTAAGGCTAAGAAGTCACACATAATAACTTAACTGCACTTTTAGAATAACTCGGTAGTGTCAAAGAAAAACTAAAACTCAATAAGAATGCTATTTGTCGTCGATATGAGATTGGACAGAAAATTTATATGCACCCTAAGTTGGGTACGAAGACCGCCGAAGGTGTGATGAGACCCAACGAGATGTGCATATAAATGACTAAGTATATTCAATATAGGTATTTAGGGTTAACAAATGACCTCCCTTCCCATTTATAAGGGTCCTATTTATATATTAGGAGGGGAAGTTAAGTGAAATTACAAGTTTACCCTCAGGACATAATTTACTCCTAAAGGTATCTTCATCCTTTGTGCCATGCGGGTCCCGCTATGTTCGAGAGACCCCAGGGATCGTTTCGTGGCTGACCCCGAACCTCGTCTGGGGCTGGCTCCAGACCTCCGCCAAGGTTGACTCATGGACTTCACTGAGGTTGGCTCGTGGACTCCGCCCGGGGTTGGATTGCGCACTCTGCCCAGGGTAGACCTACGGATCTCGCTTGGGGTTGGCCTTTGGGGTCGACCTCTGAACCTCGTTCAGAGTTGGCCTCCAAACTTCGTCTAGGGTTAGCCCTCGGAGCTCATCCAGGGTTGGCCTCTGGACTTTGTCTTGAGTCGAACCCCGGACCTCGTCCGAAGTCGGCCGCCGGACTTCAGACTCCATATCTCCACCAAGGTCAATCTTCGGGCTTTGTCTTGGTTTCCCAAACCCTACCCTGGGTGACATGGACCCTGTCCAGGGTAAATTCCCCGATGTGTGAAGCCATGCTAAAACTATCGTGGGTCCGAGGTAGCACGGGGACCTCAACACCATTGAAAAAATGTCCTTTCACTTCTTATTGTAAAAATGTTTGGTCAATAGTTATTTATCCAGGTGAGGTACATTATCATCTATAGACCAAATGTTACCATTCATATGAAACATATTCCCGTCTGTCTGTCTAAAAAAACTCTTATAGTAACTAGTTGGAAAGCCTAGTGGTGTGGCCATCTCTTGATGATAGCTAGAGTTGGATTCCCACAAAACATAGGCTGGGTAGGTTATTTATGTGAATATTCCACTATTACACTAGCAAATTGTTGCTACCTTCTAAAATGTCGGAACCAAAACAAGCGGATTTCGGTTATGTCAGTTGGCACCACTACTACAGAAAAGGTCATCACAGACAGTTCGAAAACGTCATCACAGATGGTTTTGTGAACCGTCTGTATTTATAGGTCAGTGATAATCGAAGGTCATCACAGACGGTTTTCGAACCGTCTGTGATTATCAGCTATCACAAACGGTTTTTGAGTAAAAACCGTCTGTGATAGCTGATAATCACAGACGGTTTTTAGTTAAAAACCGTCTGTGATACTGATCATCACAGACGGTTTTTGAGTAAAAATCGTCTGTGATAGCTATAATCACATACGGTTTTTAACTAAAAACCGTCTGTGCTATTCTCTTCTACCCCTAAATCTATTTCTGTTTATTGGCTAGCCTCAGGAAATGCTAGCCATGCTCTCTGAAACAAGAAGATCAACATGTACATGTATACATCCTCACATCTCAATTCATTTCATAAACATAAAACATCCATTTCGCAAATCAATTAATTGAAATGAGAACAAGCAAATACAGTATGAAACACAGTACACATTTTAAGATTAGAGTCTACCATTACAAGAATAGACAGACAAACAACAAACAATAAAGAGGAGGAGAACAACAAACAGGTTGCTCATCTAGCTAACACAACAAGAACAGAGAAAAGCAAAGATCCTCTATGTCTAGGCCTTCTCGCCCCTGATGCAGCGCGCGAGCTGGATGTCTTTGACGCCCACCATCGTCGGTGTTGATTGAGCGCTGCCTTGGCATGAGCTAGTTGCTTCTGCGATGTCTTGCCTCCCGTTGACGTGTGCGTCGTCTGCAAGGAGGAGGACAGCAAGGAGGAGGAGAACAGCAAGGAGGAGGATAGCAAGGAGGAGAAGAACAACAAGAGGAGGAGAACAAGGACAGCAAGGAGGAGGAAACTAACAAGGAGGAGGAGACTAGCAAGGAGGCTGGGTTTTCGTAATATTTATAGGGGAGGAAGAGGGAGGGAGAGGCGGGAGTTCGAAATTTTGGGCGCGGGATATTTTGGGGTGAGGAGGATTGACGGGCCCAGTGGTCAGATTATCACAGACGGTTCTATTGGCTAGAACCGTCTGTGATGAATGAATATCACAGACGGTTCTATATATAGAACCGTCTGTGAATTAGAGCACAGAATTTTATATACCGATACAATATAAACAACTAGTATGAAAAGATAAAATAGCAAAGTTTTATATAGCTTATATATACACATTTGAAAGGTTTCGACGAGATCTACAACTTTGCAGTTGAAGCAAAATCCAAATTCCGAAAGGAAGACCAAGAAAAAGGGCAAAAACAGACACCAAAAACTTGCGACGCAAGTTTAGGTCCAAAGATGGCCGATTTTCGGGGTCTTGGACGGTGACTGGCTAAAGCCAGTCATTTTTTTTGGATCGGGCTCGTCGTTAGCTTTCCAACGAGTACAAGAACGTCGAAAACGGACACAGTATGCAAAAGTTATGCCCGTTTTACTGAAGGTGTGTCAAAACTGAATCCTACTCGGACTCAGCCGGGAAATTATGAAATTTTGGGAAATTGCAAGGCGGGAAACATATCACAGACGGTTTTTAATAAAAAACCGTCTGTGATATTCCAGTATCACAGACGGTTTTATAATAAAATCTGTCTGTGATAATCCGGAATATCACAGACGGTTTTTATTATAAAACCGTCTGTGATATTCCAGTATCACAGACGGTTCAGAGGTAAGAACCGTCTGTGATACTTCTTTTTCCCGCCACAAATACCACAGACGGCCTTCAAATTAAAACCGTCTGTAATAGTGTACATCACAGACGGTTTCACAAAACCGTCTGTGATTTGGCGTCTACTATTAGCCTTTCTGTAGTAGTGCACGTAGAATTTGGAAACCACTCAGATTCTTTTAAAAATCAAAGTCGAATTTAAATTTTGGAAAGTTGGATATGGACGATGTATAGAAGGTTCCAACTGCTACACAAGGAGCTGCGTGCGTTTTGGATGGAAGTAGATCAAGGAGATAATAGGAAAAAATCTCTAGGAGAGTCCTAAATTCACCTTTGAAGGCCCTCTCAAATTCTGTCACGTGTGCATCAGCATCACTAATTCTAAAGCAACTCTAGGTAATTCTTCTTGTTGGGAAACTTAGGCCTGGGTCTAAGGCCTTGGCCCATAGTGAGCATCTCACCACTTAGTCTATATATAGGGGTCTCAATCACTGTTCTTGTACTTGAGAAATGAGAAAGAAATAAAGAAATGAGTTTCACTCATTTCTTGTGTTCAATTTATTTTTATTTTTTATTTTTGCATTATCTGTGTTTGATTCATCTCTCTTGTCTAGGAGGAATCGATCGGACTAGACTCGCCAGCGACGATTCCTCAATATGCTATCAGCATGAGTCACTCCGGTGGATCAAAAGGTAATAAGCACGACACTTGTAGATTGAATCGTTATTGTCGGAACCCGGAGTAAAGACTCCTGGATCCTCTGTGTAAATCGCACTAGTCCAGGATCAGCTAGTGCACACAGTGACAATAAAGATAAATACCAAGCACAAATGACTTCTTATATTAAATACAAGAGTACGGCCTTATGGCCAAATCTTACATCAATGCCCATTGACAAAAGTAAATAAAGCAAATAACTGCGGAAGCAAACTGATAAATAGTGAAGCCCAAGCCTGCCCAGAGGCAAATGACAGTAAGACGTGGCCTACTCGTCCTGATCTTCACCGTTGTCGAAAGCATCTTCCTCTGTATAGAGATTGCAAGGTGAGTACAAACTTGTACTCTGCAAATCACACAGAGAAATGCAACATAATGATAAAGGCTTCAATGGAAGTCTTATAGGATTAGTTTGCATAAAACAACATTTAAGAAATACAGTAAATAGATTGAAATTACTGAATTTAATACAGTAAGTAAAAACAATATTTGTAATAGAAAATAATACCGTCAGTGCAGGCTCCGACCAAACACCAACCTATTCACAGGCATCCCACCCGTACCATCTTTTCCAAAAGATTACGTATAGATTCCATCCATCCACAAGCTTTCACTGCACAACTCTGATAGATTTCATCCATCCACCAGGTTTCAATGTCTCACGGATTCCATCCATCCACAAGGTTTTCGAAAATTATTTTTGAAAAACAAAGTCTAATCCATGAAAAACTTTTACACAGCATGCCCATAACCGTGGGCACGGCTATCCAGGATAGATTATACACTCTACAGAGGTTGCATAGATTTACCCACAAGACACGATCATCCCTTTTTGCCACCGGTTTACACACTTCCTTAGGTGTGCGGCGAGGAGATCACGACAAGGCCTTTACAATGCAAAGCCTTCAACCTGGCCAAGCTAACTCTAAGGTTTCACCCCAGTAAGGAATCCACCAGACCGGGACCCCCTCTTGAGCCTGAGAGAGACTTCACATGGCTTAACCACGCTCCCTCAAGTGAGACTTCTCATGACACCAACCACGCTCACTTTCAACCTACAACTTGACTCAGGTTGGGACTTCACAAATGATTCAGCCAGGGCTGTCCCATACTAGTCATGTGGTAGTACGATAGAGCTTTGCAACAGTAGCTCACAGACCGGTCCTTAATTGACTTAGGTCCAACCACATACCCCTGTGCACGACAATCAACCCTGCGGCTACAACCAACAGAGCATGCATGCACCCACCACCTAACCATTAGCCTAAGTCTAAACTAGATTTTATAATTTGTTTCTAAAATATTTCATAAACCTCCTTGACTCACCGAAGTCAAGAATATATTTCAAAAGCTTATCATTTCATGTGAAAAGCTTATCATTTTATGTGAAAAGATATCCCAACCCCAAAGATATTTCTAAGCTAGACTAAGCATTTCCTGTCCAAATAATCTCTAGCAATACTAGTGTACTAACTAGAGTTTTGTTCTAGGGTTACAAAGTATCAAGGTAATTCAAGGTCAATGGAGATGATAACAAGTAGGCAATAGCTAAATTTAAAACTGAATTGAAGTAATTAAATCAACATAAATTTTATTTTGAAATCTGGGATCAACATGGTTAAGGAGTGTGGCTTGCCTTGCTCTCCAAATCGGTGCAAATCTTCGTCTTTGAATTCTCCTGAATCGTCGAAGTCTACACGTGAAAAAATCCCACCAAATTCAAATAAATTCAAATTGAGTTCAAATATTTGAATGGAGGCCAGAAATGGATAGAGGGGGATTTTTGATGAATTTAGAAATTTGAATGGGCTCAATCGGAGTTAGGATGAAGAAGAACAGGCTCCGGGAAGTTTAAATTCAGAGAAAATGAAAAATCTGGATTTTTGGAATTATTTTTCTAAAGGAAAATAGGAATTATGACGTCAGCAGAGAATTTATTTTTGGCTGAATTATTTTTCAATGGAAAAATGGATTTATTGATCCAGCATGACATCAGCCTTTTGGACCAGAGGGTGACAGTGGGCCCTGGTCCATGTGGACTGAGCCCATGGACCCGAGGAAGTGGTGAGGTGGCAAGGGGGTAGGGTGCGGCCTGCGTGGCGCCGACGAGGCAGAAGGGGCCGAGGTGGTGGCCATGGGGCGCCAAGTGGCAGCCACGTGGACCAGGCGAGCTGACGTGGGCAAGCCGGTCGAGAAGTGCTCGGGAACGACGGCGATGCTCCGGTGGCCGGCGGCGAGCGGCGATGGGTGGAGTCGAGAGAGGAGGAGGAGGGGAGCCCGATTTTACCTTGCACGGGGCTCGGCGAGCACGGGAGGCGGCCGGCGGCGAGCGAGGAGCGGCGGCGGCTCGGGTGCTCCAGCGCAGCGGCGGTGGAGCGCCTGGGAGGGGAAGGGGAGTGGAGGGGGAGGTGGAGCGAGGAGAGGCGGCGCTCGGGGTGGCTTTTATAGGGGCGGAGGGGTGCGGAGGTGGTGCGAATTTCTCGCCGGAGTGGGGAGGCGGGCGGCGGCTGTTTCGGGAGGGGAAGGCCGAGTGGGCGCGGGAATAGAGGGAGGTGAGTGCGGGGAGTGGGCGCGCGGCTTGCGGGAGGAGGAAAGGGAGGTGGGCGGCGTGCGCAAGACAGCGGGGGAAGCCAGGTAGGGCGGAGACGGCGGTTGCGGCGGCGGGGGGAAGAAGAGACGCGGGGAAGACAACCCTGACGGGTGGGGCCAGGGCGCAGAGAGAGAGGGAGAGGGAGGCGCGGGCGGCGGTGATTGCGCTACGCGGGAGAGAGGGAGATTGGGCGGCTGGCGCAGAGGGGGAGGCGGACGGTGGGATGGACCGGGTGGCGGGGTACGGGCCATCTGGGCCGTACGCGTGGCGAGCGGGGAGGGGAGGAAGGCGGGATTCAAGTGGGCGACGTGGCCGGGATCTGGCTGTCCACGTGGCGGCCGGAGGGAGGGATGGGATTTAAAATTTGTTTTTCTGATTTTGAATTTTTCAGAAAAGCCTAAAAAATTCAATAAAGCTCAGAAAAATATGAAATAACTTCCAAAAATTCACAGAAGTCTCTAGAAATGTGTTGGACTTAAATAAAATATTTCCAACTCAGGTTGGTATTTAATTTTAATACCTAAAATACTTTTTATTTTCAAAATAGATTTTTAAACTCCAGAAAACTCAAAAACCAAATAAAAGTCAAATAAATCTAAATAATTAATTTGACATATGATTTTTATAGAAAATCAAAATATCATTTTATTTAACAATATTTTTAGGTTTTACTTAAAATACTTTTCAAATCCAACCTTTTCAAAAACAGAAATTCAGAGCAAATCCAAAATTAAAATTTTGGCACCAAAACACATGTTTTTATTTTAAACTAAATTAATTTAATTTAATATTTTTTTACTCTAAAAATTTGAAAATAAATAGCTGGGCTATTACAGTTATCTAGATTGTGTTTATTCTGTACAATGTTTGCATTCTAGATTGATTTTGTTTTCACGGTGCAAATTTCCTCTAATCTCCACGAGCTGACTTGGAGTTGCCAGCACCAAGCAAATCGGATGATTGGAAAAAGAGGGATTGTTGATTGCATCGTGGAAATAAGAAAAGGAAGGGCCTAGCAGCCCCACACGACACTTCTCGCACGCAGCCGCCGTGCGCCGCGCCACCCGCATGGGCCGCCTGCACCCCACCGCCCACATGCGTCGTCGCGCCACCTCACCTCGTATCGCCCGTATGCAGCTGAGCCACCACCTGCACGCAGCTGCATTGCCCGCATGTGCCACGCCACCCAAAGCCCAACGCCACCGCATGAGCCGCCGTGCGCCCCACCGCCTGCATGCGCCGTCGCGCCGCCTCACCTTGTATCGCCTGTATGCAGCCGAGCCACCACCTGCACGTAGCCGCGTCGCCTGCATGTGCCACGCCACCCAAAGCCCAGCACCACCGCACAAGGCGGCGCCCACCGATGCTGGCTTGGAGCCACACCACCACTCGGCCATCGCCCGCATGACCGCTCCATGGTGTCGGTGCCACCACTCCCGCACGAATGCCGCCGTCACCCTAGGGCGAAGCTGACGATGCCACTCCCACACAAGCGCCGCCGTTGCCCCGGGTGAAGCCACTGTGGGCCCTGCATGGCCGTCGCTGCCGCTTGGCCTCAGGCCACAGCTACGTCTCATTCCCGCACGAGTGCCGGCCACCGCAACAACGCTCCTGCATGAGCCTCGGTCGCTCGTGTCGCCGCTTCCGCACAAGCCCCGGCCGTTGCGCCGTCGCTCCCGCACAAGCCCAGGCCGTTGCGCCGTCGCTCCCACACAAGCCCCGACCATTGCACCGTTGCGCTGCTGCCCCCATGCGAGCCACCGGCCACTTGCGTCGCCCAAGCCATCGGCCTGCCCATCGCTGGCCTGAACACTACCACCTGCCAGCCCGAACACCGCCGCTACGTGCTCAAATGCGCCGCCGCTGTCATGTGTGAACAGGGATAGGGAAACCCCTTTTTAGTCAACTGTCCGTGGGCCATAGGCCAGATTGGGCTGAAGAAGAGAAAAAAGGGGGCAGCCAAATTAACAAAAGGGCCCTCAAAAAATCAGAAATTGCATATTTCACTGAAAATTCATATTCCAGCATAAAATGGCCTCATGAATTCAAATTTCTAATTGTTTTTAATACTTGAATTATGTTTAATACTGTTATTATTACTTTCTATGTTTTCTGTATTTATTTACTGTTTTGATTCATCGTAATTATTTAATTGCCTTTAATCACTAAAATTAACAGTAACATTTATAGAATAATGCATAGAAAATTCTGGAACATTACGAGAACATTTTGTACCATTGTCCAATTTATTACATGCATATTTACCTGTAGTAAACTTATATATTCCTTTTATGCACATGTAAATGACAGGCATCACGAACCGGGAGTTCGAGGAGCTAACACAGTATGGCCAAAATTACTTGACTTGAGCTTCCGATGTCGAGATTATACTTGGAGCCAAGAAGCTACATGCTGCCATTGAGATTGGTGCGTCGGAAGATGCCAAACCCACACCTGAGAAAAATGTTCAGGCACTTCACTTCCTCGGGTACCACCTCTGTACCACTCTCAAGAATGAGTACATGCCGGATTAAAACGCACTAGCACTGTGGACCATTCTTTCTCAGGCAGAGTAAGAATGGATCAAACTGAGATTTTCTGACTTCAAGATAGTTGGAGAATACAATTCTACCCTACATAGAATTTGCACTAACCTTTTACTCTGTGGTAGGCAGGTCACAGATGAGCAGAAGTTTGAGACGAACCTCTCCACCTTCCACACCAATACAATGCAGTCTGCACGCAACTATCGTCAAGACAGTTACAAGGAGTATGCTGAATTGATTGATATTATATAAGTTGCAGAGGCTTAGGATAAAGTTCTCTGCAAGAACTTTGTCGCACAGCCACCTGGGAGCTTCGCTGGCCGTGAGACCAACGCTAGGAGCTACAAGGTGCGGAAGCCTATAATGAAGAAAAGGGGAAGGAAGGCAAAGCCATAGCTCAGAAAGGCAAGTCAAATGCTCCACAGGAAAATAAGGCCAGCAAACCGAAGTGGGATGATAAGCCCTATGGTCAACAAGACCAAATCTGCTACAAGTGTGGCAAGTGGGGGCATTGGTCACGGATCGTAAAGAGCCACAACACGTCGTTGATGCTTTCCAGGCTAAAAAGAAGAAGGGTGGCAAACGGCAGCATAAAACTCACTTTACTTTCATTGAGGGGGGAATTCTAAGCAGCTGCCTGCATCAATGGAGGTTGATTCTACTCCTGCAGCAGCACCTTCTCTTGATATTGCAGCTGCCGCCGCCATGATTACCTAGGAAGAGCATCTCACCCCTGAGAAGATAGCAGCCAAAGTCTCTGGTTTCTTAGCAGATTTAGTCTAATGCACAGAATGCATTTAGACTTTAATTGTCATTTATTTTCATGTGTGGAGGGAATAAGCTAGACTTTGCATTGATGGTACTCAAACAATTTATTTTTCTCGTGATGGTTGAATGATATTAATTAATTCATTCATTTATTCAGTTAATAATAGCATGATATGTTCTAATGTTTGCAGTGTTTTCTTGATGTGTTGATTGCCTTCTACTACATATTAATAAAGTACTTTATATTAGAACGCGTGCGGCGCCCTATGGAGAAAGTGTGCTTAGCTGACAGCGGCACAACGAATACCATCTTAAGAGAAACAAAATTCTTTTAGTCGATTAGCAAGAGTGAGGACAGCCTTACAACAATCACCAGCAATGATGCTTATATAATAGGCTCAGGAAGAGCTATAATTATACTCCCAATGGGCATAACTTTGGTCATTCAAGAAGCTTTATTGCACCCAAAATTGACTAGAACTCTCCTAAGTTTCAAGGATATTCGCGCCAACGGCTTCCACGTTAAAACTAACGAAGAGTATGGTAAGGAATAGCTGCTCATTACAAAGCGCGAGGCAAATAGAAAAAGGGTATTAGAAAGACTTCTTTCATTTGAAACTGGGCTATACTACACTAAAATTAAGGCACCCGCAGCCTATACTGCCCTAAAAACCATATTTAGAAGTTCTGAACTCTTCTGTCTCTAGCATGACATATTAGGCCACCCAAGTCTTAGGATGATGAGAATATAATTAACAATTCACAAGGATATAATATCGATGTAAATAATTTCCTGAATCAAGAAGATTTTATGTGCCCCACATGTACCACCGGGAAATTAATTACTAGACCTTCTACCCTGAAAGTGAAGGATAAAGTCCCTTCATTCCTCGAACGCATCCAATGAGACATTCGCGGTCCTATACAGCCACTATTAGGGCCATTTAAATATTTTATGGTACTCATCGATGCTTCTTCAAAATGGTCACATGTATATTTATTATCTACAAGAAACCACACTTTTGCAAAGCTGATCTCGCAGATAATTCAAATTGAAAATAATTTCCCTGATCCTCATATAAAGTCCATCAAAATGGACAATGCTAAAGAATTAACTTCAAGGTATTTCATGATTATTGCATGGCAATGGGAACTAAAGTTGAGCATTTTATACCGCATGTCCACACCCAGAATGGATTAGCAGAAGCATCAATTAAAAGAATTAAATTTATTGCCCGACCGCTTTTGTAATTTAACAACTATATGTTGGGGACAAGCAGTCCTACATACAACAACTCTTATCAATATTAGACCATCAGCATATAACATCCATTCACCAATGCAACTAGCGCAAGCGTCAACACCGAAAATTTCTCATCTCCGTAGGTTTAGTTGAAAGGTTTATGTACCTATACCCTCTCCACAGCGTACTGCAATGGGCCCTCTCCAAAAGTTTTTGGATATACGTTGGTTGTGAGACAGCATCCATAATCAGGTATTTGGACCCTATGACAGGAGATTTGCATAGAGCCTGTTTCGCTGATAGTATATTTGATGATGATAGTTTCCCGACATTAAGGGGAGGAAATCAACACCTCGATGAAAAATGTTAGGAAATTACATAGCAAGCCACGAGAATCCATGCACATGACACGCGCACTAATGAAGCAAATAGAGAAGTCTAGAAAATCATTGACTTACAAGTATTAGCAAATCAACTGCCTAACCACTTTAGTGATTTAAAGAGCGTGATCAAGTCACATCCGTCTGCACGCAATGCACCAGAGAGGGTTGAAATACTGAAGAAAATTGAAGGTATCCCTAATCCTATCCAAATGCCTCATAATAAAAGGACGAGAACTCTGACCCCTCGAATCCCAAGTAATCGGAGACGCCTAGTGAAAAAGGAAAAGAAGAACTTGATACAGCCAATCACTGAAATTCCCTAGAACCAGAATGGAAGCTAGTTGAGACCTGACACTGGTATGACACCTTCAAGGAAAAGCATACCGGATTTTAACATTCCCATGGAGGGAGAAACCAGCATGAATATGTGCGCACACATCAGAGCTGAAAAACTGAAGGAACTTGCCCCGCAACTAGAAGGACGGAGCGGTGAGCAACTAGAAACACTAGAAGAATCAACCCATGATGAAATAGTTATAAACTATGTGCACACAGGAGAATCCATGAATAGGACAATAACCAATATTGATATTTATTTTGTAAAGAAAATTGTCACAATCATCGATCTTGATCCAAAGCCTACATCGCTCGCTAAATGTAAGAAAAGATAAGATTGGGAGGATTGGAAAATGGTAATAGAAACTGAATTATTATTTTTGAATAAAAGAAAGATGTTGGGCTTGTAAGCTGCATGCCTCCCCATGTGCACCGTAGGGCATATGTAAGTATTTGTTTGAAAGAGAAATAAGAAAAATAAAGATGTAAGATATAGCAAGGTTTGTTACACAAGATTTCACTCAACATCCAAGAGTTGATTATGAAGAAACCTATTCCTCGGTCATGGTTGCTATTACCTTTAGATATTTAATCTCGATAGCAGTAACCTAAATTTAGAAATGAAATTGATGGATGTGGTAATAGCATACCTTTATGAAAATTTAGATTCGGACATTTATATGAAGGTACCTGAAGGTATCCTAGTCTAGAACCATGATAGAGCAAATAGAAATCTGTACAGTGTGAAACTTAGAAAATCACTATATGGACTTAAATAATCAGACAGGATGTAATATAAATCGCTTAAGCGACTTTCTATGTAAGAAAGACTACACGAACAATGAATATTATCCCTATGTATTTATACGATGATCCCATAATGGATTTTGTATAATCTCAGTATTTGTAGATGATTTGAATATCATTGGAACCCTGGAAGATATAAAGGAAACAAGCTCTTACTTGGAGTCAAAGTTCGAAATGAAACATTTTGGGAAAAACCAAATATTGCTTAAATTTGCAGCTTGAGCATACTCCTGAGGGGATATTAGTGCATCAGTCAGCCTACACCCAGAAGGTGTTAGAAAGGTTTTGCTTTGGAAAGGCGTACCCATCGAAACTACCGAAGATCGGGAGATCTTTACAGCAAGACAAAGATCTGTACCGACCTAGAGAAGAGGGGGAAGTCCTGGGACCTGAATACCCATACTTAAGTGCAGTAGGAGCACTTATGTATTTAGCAAACTGCACTAGACTGGACGTTGCATTTGCCGTAAACCTATTAGCAAGGTATAGTGCAGAACCTATCAAAAGGTATTGGTAGGGAATAAAGGATATTTTTCGATACCTCCAAGGAAGCAAAGATCTTGGACTATTCTACAGAAAGAACCAGGACCTAAATATGACTGGCTATGCAGATGCTCGGTACCTATCAAACCCGCATACACCTAGGTCAAAAACAAGCTATGTATTTCCATGTGATGGAACTATAATTTCATGAAAACCATCTAAGCAAAGACTTGTATCAACTTCAATGAACCACTCGGAAATCATAGCACTATATGAAGCCACACGAGAATGTGCTTAGCTTCGATGGATGATTCACCACATCCAGCAATCATATGGATTGAACATCGTGCAAGCTCTCATGATTATCTATGAAGATAATGCAGCTTGTGTTACATAAATATAGACGGGTTACATGAAGAGTCATCTCACAAAGCATATCAACTCCAAGTTCTTCTATGCTCATGAATTGCAAATGATGGACAAAATTAAGATACCGCATACTAAGTCTCTTGCAAATTTATTCACTAAGTCACATCCAACATCTAACTTTGAAAGATGTGTACGTGAAATTGAAATGATGAGACTTAGATAAGTGCAGAACTCAGGGGGAGATTCTCCTCAAGCTCACTATTAAAGCTTGGTCACGAAGATCGAGTACCAAAAGAATAAATCCTATAGAATAAATAAAATTAGGTGAATTGCACTCTTTTCCATTGATGAGTTTTCCTGAAGTTTCTTAGTCAAGGTTTTTAATGAGGCACTTCATGCAACACAACATAACATGTATCATGTATTTTTTTTCTCTAAATTTTTCTCACTAGGTTTTTATGGAGTTTTGATAAGGCATGAACATGTCAGATGAGTGCCCAAGGGAGAGTGATGGGAAACTTGGCCTGAGCCTGAGGCTTTGGCCCATAGTGGGCACCTCACTACTTAGTCTATATATAGGGGGTCCTAATCATTGTTCTTATACTTGAGAAAGGAGAAAGCAATAAAGAAAGAAGTTCCCCCTCATCTCTTATGTTCAATTTATTATTTCTTATATTACCTATATTTGATCCATCTCTCTTGTCTAGGAGGAATCAATCGGACTAGATTCGCCAGCGAGATTCCTCAACACTTCTTCCCTTCTCTTCCCTAATGCCTTGTTCCTAATTCCCATCCCCTTCTCATGTCCCTCTGCTCCGTCACGATGCCTATCATTTCTTCCTCCGCCAAGAACGCAAGGATCATAAAATCAGTATCACACACACAACTAAGATAACAAGGATACAAGGAAAAGGCAAATAGTACATGTACACTGGACATGGGGAAGAGGCAGGAACGGAGGAAGAGGGAGGCGTCGAGGCCATCGTAGACACTGATGGGCATGGCGGCGGGGGAGGCGAGCACCTACACTTGGTCATCCATGGCCAGGTTTGCCTACGTGGCCACCATCGAGAACTTCCCCGTTGTGTGCTACCGTGACTCCGCATGCCACAGCATGGCATCGATCAGTGCCCGCAGCACCAATCCACCACCCTCAACATCTTCACCACTAGATCACCGAAAGATCAAAAATTCTCTACTCCCCTACATGTGCTTTGCTTATTTGCTTCCTCATCCCCTTGTTCTTGTAATGCCTATATGAGTTGTATCTGATTCCTTCCGAGCTACCTAAATTTTTTAGAGAAAAGTACACTATGGGTCCCTAAACTTGTCAGAGGGGTCCACATGGATCCCTAATCTATTAAACTGTCCAATTCAGTACCTAAACCGATTTAAGTGGACCATTGGAGGTCCAAAAGAGCCTAGGCTAGCCTTGACCGCTGATGTGGAAGCTTGACGCTGACGTGAACTCTCTAGCGTAGCCACTTCCCATCATTTATATCCCCACTGTGGCTGCCATGGCCCACCAATACCACCGCCTACTCGCCCTCTTCCTCCTCGCCATGGCCAACACCAGCGTGGTGACGCCACAACAGCTCATTCTCATGAGCCAGGCGCCCGTGATGCTCATGAACCACCATGTAACATCCCAAAAATTTGCTTTCTGAAAAATTTAAATTCAAATTAATTATTTTAAAGTATTTGAGATTTATTTGGATTTGTCCTGAATTTCTGTTTTTGAAAAAGCTAGATTTGAAAAGTATTTTAAGTAAAACCTAAAAATATTTTTAAATAAAAAGATATTTTGAATTTCTATAAAAATCCTAATTCAAATTAATTATTTGGAGTTATTTGGCTTTTATTTGGTTTCCTGGATTTTCTGGAGTTTAAAAATGTATTTTTGAAAATAAAAAGTATTTCAAGTATGAAAATTAAATACCAACATTAGTTGGAAGTATTTTTATTAAGCCCAAATGTCTCCAGGAAGTTCTATGAATTTTTCTGGGGATTTTGGAAGTAATTTTATATTTTTCTGAGCTTTATTGGATTTTCTGGGCCTTTCTGAAAATCTGAAATCAAAAATCAAAAATTAAAATCCTCTCCCCTCCCCTCCGGCCGCCACGTGGACGGCTGGATACCGCCCACGTCGCCACCATCCGGCCGTTCCCCCTCCCGCCTTCCTCCCCTCTCTGCTCGCCACGTGTGCGCACGGGATTGCGCCACGCCTCCTTCCTCGCCCCCATCCGCCCGTCCGCGCCTCGCCCGCTCTCGGTCGCCTCTCCTCTCGCTGCACCGCGGACCCCGCCCGTCACCACCTCCTCCCTCCTCTCTCTCACTGCCACCCCGACCCCACCTGTCGGCGCGCTCACGCTCCCGCTCTCTCTCTCCCGGCCCACCCGTCAGCCGCCCCGCCTCCCTCTCTCACTGCCGCCCGGGCCCGCCTGTCGGGGTCGTCTTCCCCGCGCGCCGTCCCCTTCCTCCCGCTCGGCCGCGCCTTCCCCGCTGCCCCTCGGGTCTCCTTTCCTTTCCCGCCGCCCGTGCGACCCGCGCCCCTTCCTTTTCTTCCTCCCCCGATTTCCTTCCTTTCGCGGCCCCCCTCTTTCCTTTCTTCCTCTCCCCTTCCATTTTCCGGCCGCCATCTCCGGCGAGGGATTGCGCGCCCGTGCTTCCCCCTCCGCCCTATAAAAACCCCCCAGCGGCTCCTACTTTCTCCGTGCCTCCCCCTCCGCCCTCTCCCGCCTCTCCCGAGCCCTTCCTCGCCCTCGCGCCGTGCGCCTTGCTCGCCGCCGCTGCCATCAAGTCCGGCGAGCAATCGCCACCGCCTCCGTCGCCCTCGCGCCCCGCCGCCGCCTCCTCGAGCTCCACCGTGCCCGTGCAAAGCTCCTCCGTCCCTCGGCCGCGCCTCTCCACCGCCGGAGCTCCGCCACCGCGTGAGACCCGAGCCGTGCCACCGCCATCCTCGTCGCCGATGCATCTCCGGCCGCCCTAGGTGACTGCCGCCCCCTCCCCCGAATTCCCCACTTCCCCCTCTCTCGGTTCCGCCTAGCGCCGCTCGCCGCCGGCCACCGGAGCTTCACCGCCGACGTCGTGCCCGAGCGCCTCCGTCCGCCGGCCGGCCACCTCAACCCGCCGTCCCACGTGGCAGCCACGTGGCGCCAGACCCCCGCCACGTCGGTGCCGCGTCGGCAACCTCGCCCCGTCGGCTGCCACCCCATCTCCCCGTGCCATCTCAGCCGGTTCACCCGCCAGTGGACTCGGTCCATGGACCGAGGCCCACCTGTTAGTCCCTCTGGGTCAGGGCTGACGCCATAAGTCTGAATTTCCTTTAGGGAAATAATTCCATTAATCCTTGCTGACGTCATAAATCCGTTTTCAGTAGAAAAATAATTCCAGAAATCAATCTTTTTCTTTTTCCCTGAATTTAAACTTCCCGGAGCCCGTTCTCCTTCGTTTTACCTCCGTTTGAGCCCATTCAAATTTCTAAATTCATCAAAAATTCCAAACTATCCATTTTTTTCATCCTTTAAAATATTTGAAATTTATTTGATATTTCAAATATTTAAATTTCAAATTCCAATACCTAGTTCAATTTCAAAGCCTCGGTTCCATTCCAAATTTTCTGTGCACTTTCAAAATTCAAATTCAAATCTTGCAAAGTCTCCATAAAATCCATTCTATTTTCCTTGGTCCAAATATTGTCTCAGTAATTTCTTTTCCCAACCGATCTTCCAGATATTCGTTCTCCCTCATACGAACCCCAAATCTGTTGAAACTTTCTCCTAAATTCTTCTAAAATCATGATCTATCCAACTATGGCCTCTATTTGAGTTTTTGAGTTTATTTGATTTGATTTGTATTTATTTGCTTTGTTGGCTTCGTCTTTTCTCGCGTAGATTCCAACGTTGTCGACGATCCTTCCTCCCAGTAGCAAGAAGACCCAGAAACCCTGCAAGAAGGCAAGTCTCCTTTGATCATCTTGAACCTATGCTTTTGAAATGTTTTAAATATTTTAAATTATGTGCATTGCTATTTACATAAAATTACTAGTTCAAATCTTTAGGAATTAGTTATTCCAACTTTGTTATGCCCTCATTTGACATTGATTGCCATGTACCTTGTCACCCTAGAACTTCCTTTGTCTCAATAATGAGATTACTATTAATCTTTGTGAATATTAGAATGGTAGAATAATGCTTAGTCATGCTATCTAATATCTTTAGAAACTCTTGAAAATGGGAAATTATGATTTATTGTAATAGCCTTGTGTTTACAAATTTTAGTGGTAATTGGAGTTACCGCTGTTCTGTTAAAATAAACTAAAATGTGAAAGTTGGTTTAGATTAGGGTGGATGGTTAGTGTGGTTTGGTGCAGGAAGCACGAGATCTTGTAAATTGTATGTTCCACCCTAGTCAATTAAGGACCGACGCTTGTGTTTGTCCAGACTGAGCATTAACCGTACAACCACAAGTCTATATGGGTACGACCTAGCTGACCAACTTATGATAGTCTAGTTTAGGTGCCACCAATGGAAAGTGGGTGCCAGGGATGGACTGGTTATTCACAGTGAGGGACAGGGATTTACTGTACTCATATGGTGCAAGAGGGGGCTTCAGATTGGGCGGATTTAACCCTTCTGCGGTGAAACCTCAGCGGGTGGTATCTAGCTAGATTAGAGTAAGGTAAAGGCTTTGTGATATTTTATCTGGGTCTCATGCCAAAGGAAGCGTGTTGACTTTTAGGATAATTTATCTCTTGTGGGTAAAGTTGTACAACCTCTGCAGAGTGTAAAACTATTCGAATAGCCGTGCCCACGGTCAAGGGCGGGCAAGGAATGCATTCACATGGTAGATTTCTGGTTTTGTTTTAAAATCAAAAGTTTTGTATTCCGAGAGTGGAGGGAACTCTCGGAAGGGTATCCTAGCGGTTGGAGCCAGAGAGGGTGGATGTAACCCGCAGTAAGTAACTTGATCAAATTGATTAATCTAGTGTTGGTGGATGGAACCTTCACTAGGGAATAATTGTTAGTTCTGTTAAAATCATTTACTTTATTAAATTGATGCTTTCAAAAATAATTAGTAGTAATTGAATTTAAAATATTGCTTTGTGCAAAAGAACCATATAGCCTTCCTCTGTCAAGCCTTCATCTATGCATTTTTCCCAAGACTTGCGGAGTACTTTATGTACTCACATGCTACACTCCAAAAACAATACCCAGAGGAGTACGAAGCTCAAGAAGGCGACTACGACTTCTTCGCGGGTGGATTCGACGAAGGATTCCAGGAGTTCTAGGTCGCGCTTCCCCAGTCAATTGCCTGTGGCGTATTGATGGGTCTTCACCGAGTTTATCTTTTGCTTCCGCTGTGTTTCGTGTGTGCGAGGTCTTGAAACCTCAATTGTAATAATGAGACCTTTCGGTCTGTACTCTTTAATATTGTAATAAAGCGTTGCAGGTTATGTATTCATTTCTGTTTAACTGTGTGCACTAGCTTTGATCTGGGACTAGTGCAGTAATACACAGAGGGTCCGGGTTCGGAAATCCGGGGTCCCGACACACCATGACCAGCTCTTAACTGGCAACCACTCCGTGAACCTACTCTGTACGGGTGGTTCACCCCGACGCAGTGCGCCACCGTGACCTACTTCCTCCTCTCACTCTCATCCCTTGCTCTGGCGCCATCCATCGCGTTGTGGTGGGCCACCACCGCACGGTGCCACCCGGGCGCTGCACAGCTCACCCTCGGCCTTCAAGTCCTCAACCCGTCGCTCTCCCTCGACAGGCGACTATCGGAGATCAGCCTCGTCTCCCTCGTTGCACGCCTCTCCCTGCACCACGACTCCATCACCATCGTGATCATGGCCCCCGACATCCTTGTCGACGACTTCTATCTCTCCCACTGCGGCCTCCACGCTTCGGCCACCTCGGGCGCTGTGGTGCCAGTGCACAGGGGGACTGTGTCCCCACCACTTCCCGCTGGCATGGCTGGTTCTCGTATGTGTGTGTCAGGAATGCGACGGATCAGTGCCCGGGGGAGTGTGCGTGGCCATTCCACCAGCCAACGTGCAGGCCGCAAGCGCCGCCACTGGTGGCGCCGAACACGGACATGGGGATGGACGGGGTGGTGATCAACCTCGTGACGCTACTCGTCGGCACTTCTAGGGCCCCACAGAGGCGCCGTTGGAGACCGTGACGACATGTGTCGAGTGTTCGACACCGGGGCCTACCCAGGGTACCTTGGGCAGCTACCGGTGGACGCCGCCATGGGGCCAACTAGAATGTCGTCGAGGTCGCTGGCCGACAATTCCTGCTCCCAACCATGTGGGACCATAAGACCTCGGAGGGCTCTACTCTTGTGTAGACTACTAGCTATAGGATCACGACGAAAGTGGAAGCGATGCGCCAAAATGGTTTGTGGTTTAGTGCAAGGATGGATGGATGTCGAGTCTGTTCTTCCAATGCTGCCTTTGTTCTAGTTTTGTGAATATTTATTTTGTTGTTGGAACTAGAAAAAATTGGAGAAAAAGCAGTAGCATAATGTAGTGGTGGTCTGGTGGGCCATGGCTGCCACAATGGGGATATAAATGACGCGGAGTGGCCACATTAGAGAGTCCATGTCAGGTTTAACCTTCCACATCAGCGATCAAGATCAGCTCAGGCATTTTTGGACCTTCGATGATCTATTTAAATAGGTTTAGGTATCAGATTAGACAATTCAATAAATTAAAGATCTATATAAATCCCTCTAATAAATTTAGAGATCTACAACATACTTCTGTCTTTTTAGGTGCTTACCTCGCCGACGTTCCTAAAATAAAGGATACTAGCTGTTTACATGTACGGATCTACCTTAACTGACACGATCCTAAATTTTTTATGTGCTTCTCTTGGATGTGCTAGCTCTGCGTGATCGACTCTCACGCAGCTGGCCACCTGCCATGCGTACCCTCTCGCGTATCCACGAGGTGGTTCACTAGTAGCTTTTTTTTCAGTTTCTAACTTATATCTTATACCTATTCTTAAATAAATAATTAAATGGTTTCTCTATTATTTTTCCAAAGAATTTATTATAATAATTTTTTGACTTATCAATTATCATCATTTGATTTGTCATATAAGTATTCATACTAGTACTAAAAACCATCAAACATAGTTATAACCTACCAGTCACAGCGAGAAAGAATCCACGGAATTTGCATTTTCGCAGCCATTTTGATGATGCAAACGGCACTGCGCGGTTAGGCTGCTCTGCCTTATCACAGGAGCACAGCTAGCACCATAAATTGAACTCTCACTCTCACGCCAGGTTTCCGAACGCGGGCGCTTACATTTGCCGAGCTCGAGCTAAGCAAAAGCCAAACGTAGCAACACTGAGTTGGAGATGTCTCCGCGGCCGCACTTCCTCGTGCTCACGTTCCCGCTCCAGGGCCACATCACCCCGGCGCTGCGCCTCGCCAGGCGCCTGCTCGCCGCCACACCAGACGCGCTCGTCACATTCTCCACCACCGCCGCTGCGCACCGCCGCATGTTCTCGACGAAGTCGGAGGACGCCGGGGGGCCCGATAACGACAACGAGCGCCTCGAGTTCCTCCCGTTCTCCGACGGCACGGAGAGCGGGTACGTCTGGAGCGATGACCCCGCGGCCTTCAACGGCTACATGTCGTCCTTCCACGCCGCAGGACCGCGCAGCGTCGGGGAGCTTGTCGACGCGCTTGCTGCACGAGGCTGCCCCGTGTCCCGCGTAGTCTACACGCAGCTCCTCCCGTGGGCGGCCGACGTCGCGAGAGCGCGCGGCGTTCCGAGCGCGCTCTACTGGATCCAGCCAACCGCCATGTTCGCCATCCACTACCACTACTTCCACGGCCACGCCAGCGTCATGAGCGACCGCAGCCACGACCCCTCGTTCACCGTGCAGCTCCCGGGACTCCCTCCGCTGGGGGTAGGGGACCTGCCGTCGTACCTCACCGACTCCACCGATCCCCTCCACAGCGCCTACACTACGCTCCGCGACCTGTTCGAGACCCTCGACAAGGAGACTCCCAAGGCCACCGTCCTCGTCAATACCTGCCAGGAACTCGAGGTGGACGCGCTCGCCGCCGTGAGAGCACACGACGTACTCCCCATCGGTCCGGTTCTCCCCTCTGTGGACGAGGCAGGCCTCTTCAAGCGGGACGACGCCAAGTACATCGAGTGGCTCGACACTGTGGGGAAACCTCACTGATTTCCCTTCTGTCAGGATCTCTGAACCTGCACTCAACAGAGAAGTCCCAGATTCGCTACAGTGGTTAAGCACTCTTCAGTTCAGTGGAGAAAACAGAGAGGAGCAGAGAAAGACTAAGGATGCGAGAATGCAGGTGCAGTATTCAATTCTGAAAGAGATTACAAGCCTTATTCAAAGGTCCAACTGACCATCATCTAAACCCCGGCGCATCTCACGCCAAGATCCTATTTACTCGGTCCTTCAACTGAAAACAGTCCGAGCTATTGACTGAAGGAAAAACAAACGTGCAACAGCACACTACGTGCAGAAAACAAACATGCTGAAACAAAACCATTAACAGGATTATTACTAACATATTCCCCCCTAATCCTGTTAATCAGAGATTGTACTTCCTACTCCCAACTTGCTTCTCATCTCGCAGAATTTCAGGCGACCAAGAGCCTTCGTGAATATGTCAGCGAGCTGATCTTCAGTTCTTATGTAATCAAGCTGAACTTCCTTCTTCTCAATACAACTTCGAATAAAATGGTACCGGGTCTCAATATGTTTTGAACGGCTGTGAAATACTGGGTTCTTGCTCAGGGCTATTGCAGACTTATTGTCCACAAACAGCTTCACACATCTTGCTTCTTCCCCATTCAATTCAGCTAGCATCCGGCTTAACCAAATCCCTTGGCAAGCTGCAGCTGTAACAGCGATATATTCGGCTTCGCATGATGAAAGAGCAACAGTCTTTTGCTTTTGCGAAGACCAGCTGATTATCTTTGATCCAAGGAAGAAAACCATCCCGGTTGTACTCTTTCTATCATCAGAATCCCCTGCATGGTCACTATCACTGAACCCCTGCAGATTTGACTCATCTCTTCCTTTCTTATAACATAAACCAAAGTCAAGTGTTCCTTTAATATATCTGAGCACTCTCTTTGCAACACCCAAATGCTCAGTGGTTGGTGCCTCCATAAATCTGCTAAGTAAACCCACTGAGTACATTAAATCCGGCCTTGTGTGTGTGAGGTATCTCAAACTTCCAATTAAGCTTCTGTAATGGGTTGCATCAACTTGAGGGCACTGACTGTTTTTGCTCAACTTTGTCCTAGGCTCCAAGGGAGTATGTACTGAATTGCAATCAGTCATACCCATGTTATCCAATATCTTCAATGCATAACCCTTCTGGCTTAGCTTCACCTCATGGTTGGTTTGTGACACTTCTATTCCCAAATAGTAACTGAGCAGCCCCAAGTCAGTCATATCAAAAATTGATTTCATCTGGTCCTTGAAGTCTTGTATGCATTTGAGATCTGACCCTGTCACAATTAAATCATCCACATAGACACCCACCATGAGCTTCTTACTATCACAGCCCCTCAGATACATAGCATGGTCTTGAGTGCTTCTTTCAAAGCCCAAAGACAACAGACATTTGTCCAGTTTGGTGTTCCAAGCTCTAGGAGCCTGTTTTAATCCATAAAGAGCCTTCTTCAATCTCAGCACCTTCCCTTCTTGACCCTCTTGCAAAAACCCTTCAGGTTGCTGCACATACACTTCTTCCTCAATTTCTCCATTAAGGAAAGCAGATTTAACATCAAGGTGGTGTATTTTCCAATCCTCCTGTGCTGCAATAGCCACTAGCAGTCTTATGTTCTCAATCCTTGCTACTGGAGCATAGACCTCATCATAATCTACACCAGCCTTTTGAATATATCCCTTAGCCACTAACCTTGCCTTGTGACGAATAACTTCTCCACTAGCATCCTTTTTTACCTTGTAAACCCATTTAAGTCCAATTGCCTTGGACCCTGGTGGTAGGCTGCAGAGTTCCCAAGTCTGATTTTTTTGAATTGACTCGTACTCCTCTGTCATGGCTCTTCTCCAAACATGTTCTTCTGCTGCCTGATTATAGTTAAGGGGCTCTTCACTTGCCACCATGAATACCTCTTCTTCCAACTCAACTTCTTTAGAGTCTCTGTAAACACTTCCCAGGGACCTAAACCGGATTGGACCCTCACTACTTGTGTCTTGAGAGTAACCTTGACTTTCAGGAGTAGTTTCAGTTTGAGTAGGTGAGGCTGGATTAGCTTCAGACAGATGGAAAGGTATTGGAGTTATCCCTCCACTGTCATTGTCTATCACCTCCTCCTCTTGAACTTGTTCCTCAATTGCTGAGTCACTTTCAACTATGAAATCTGCAAAGGAAGGGATTAACCTTCTGTTGTCAAGTTCACCTACAGTGCTCCAATCCCACTGATTGTTTTCTTCAAAGATTACTTCTCTGCTAACAGTCACTCTACCAGTTTTTGGATCATAGCATTTGTACCCCTTTGTCCCCAATTCATACCCAATGAAGATCATGGGCTTACTCCTGTCTTCTAGTTTCTTTAGGTGTGAACCAGGAGTCTTCACATGTGCAATGCATCCAAAGACTCTCATGTGTCTGACATCTGGCCTTCTCCCAGTCCAAGCTTGATATGGTGTTATCCCTTGTAGACTGCTAGTTGGGGCTCTATTCAATATGTACACTGCTGTATTCACAGCTTCTCCCCAAAGATCTTGTGGAAGCCCTTTATTCTTTAAGAGACTTCTAGCCATGGACAGCACTGTCCTATTTCTTCTCTCGACCACTCCATTTTGTTGAGGTGTATATGGAGTTGTCAACTGCCTCTTGATTCCTTCCTTCTCACTGAAATCTTTGAATTCTCCTGAGATGAATTCCCCACCTCTGTCAGTCCTGAACTCCTTGATGCTCAACTCCTTTTCTTTTTCTGCTGCAGCCTTGAATTTCTTGAAAGCATCCAGTGCATCACTCTTATGTTTGAGCATAGCTACCCACATAAGTCTGGTGCAGTCATCAACTAACAGCAAGAAGTAATTGCTACCCCCTTTTGTACTAGGTGTTATTGGGCCACAAATATCACCATGAATCAGCTCTAGTGCCTGATTAGCTCTAAAGGAGGTTGCTACTGGAAATGGTACTCTAGCATGTTTTGCTACAATGCAACATCGACATACTCGGTTTGGAAGTTTAATCTCTGGCAATCCATGAGCAACTTCTTTCTTGGACAAATTTCTTAAGTCATGAAAGTTTAAATGCCCATACCTTTCATGCCACAGCCATGTTTCAGAGTGTTCTTCAGTGAGAAAACAATATTCCACAGTGTGAAGCTTCAGAGGATACAACCTTCGATGATTTCTTTCTACCTCAGCTATGAGTTTACCCAGCTTATCACAAATGCTTAGTTTCCCTGCTGATATGCTGATGTCACATCCTTGCTCTTCTAGTTGTCCCAAACTGAGAATGCTTGTCTTCAATCTTGGAATGTACAGCACATCATGCAGGAACCTTCTCTCACCATCTTGGCATTGAATCAACACACTCCCAATGCCTCGAATTTCTACAAACGACTCATCCCCAAACCTGACTTTGCCACTCCTGTTCTCACTAAAAGTGTGAAACACATGTCTGAAGCCTGACATATGATTTGTGGCTCCTGTGTCTAGATACCACACATCATTGTCAGTAACAGCATGTTCCACTCCTTGAAACAACACTTCTTCAGGTTCTTCTTGTATGGCCATGAGTAAAGAAGATTGATGCCCTTCCTCAGCAAAAAGAGCTTTGTCCTCCTTCTCCGATTGGCATTCGTTTGCATAATGCCCAAAATTTTGGCAGTTGTAGCACTTGATGTGAGATTTATCCTTCTTTGGCTTCTCCTGTTGAGGTGTGATGCTTCCATGCCTTCCGTCCCCTCTGCCTTCACCCCGGCCACGGCCTCGGCCACGGCTTCTTCCTCTGCCGCGCCCTCGCCCGCGACCTCGTGAAGACGAGTCTTTCTGAAACCTTGCCTCCCACTCAGATCGGGTGAGAAGGGCTTGATCCTCATTCCCATGATCATACCCTTTCAATCTCACCTCATAGGTTTTGAGAGCACCAACAGCTTCTTCTAACGTCATGGATTTGAGATCCCCGAACTGCTCCAGATTTGAAGCCACCGGGAGGAATTTTGCCGGCACAGCTCTGAGCAGCTTCTCCACAACGCGCTGCTCCTTGACCTTCTGTCCAAGGGCGCGCATTTGATTCACCACCGTTGACAGTCTGCTGACAAAGTCGTCGATGGCCTCTGTGTTGCTCATCCTGAGGGCCTCAAACTCCCCTCTAAGCTGCTGCATCCGAGCATCCTGATATTTTTCTGCACCAACATGGAATGTTTTCAGTGCATCCCATGTTTCCTTTGCAGTCTTCTTCTCTGCCACTAGCATCAGAAACTCATCACTGAGTGCCTGATGTATGGCGGATAGCGCCATCTTATCTTTCTTGCGATCCACCACAGTTACCCCTTCCTCCGGCATAACTGCTTCCCAGACGCCTTGAGCATCCATGAAAGAACGCATGCGCACTGCCCACATGGAGTAATTCCCTCCTCTTGTTAGCAATGGACATGAGCCTGGGATGCCTCCTCCTCCACCTGAAAAGCTTCTGCTTCCACCGATGTCTGACATCCCGCTCGCCGGCGTTGTGTTGCCGGACGGGGTGCCAAAAGGACTCTTCTGCATTCGGTCTCTCTAGAGCCCAGTCCCGCTC
The DNA here is from genome assembly GCA_017311315.1 of Dendrocalamus latiflorus. Classification (NCBI taxonomy): domain Eukaryota; kingdom Viridiplantae; phylum Streptophyta; class Magnoliopsida; order Poales; family Poaceae; genus Dendrocalamus; species Dendrocalamus latiflorus. The sequence goes on along the minus strand of CM029655.1, from coordinate 33,624,892 downwards.
TGATACCAAATGTGGGGAAACCTCACTGATTTCCCTTCTGTCAGGATCTCTGAACCTGCACTCAACAGAGAAGTCCCAGATTCGCTACAGTGGTTAAGCACTCTTCAGTTCAGTGGAGAAAACAGAGAGGAGCAGAGAAAGACTAAGGATGCGAGAATGCAGGTGCAGTATTCAATTCTGAAAGAGATTACAAGCCTTATTCAAAGGTCCAACTGACCATCATCTAAACCCCGGCGCATCTCACGCCAAGATCCTATTTACTCGGTCCTTCAACTGAAAACAGTCCGAGCTATTGACTGAAGGAAAAACAAACGTGCAACAGCACACTACGTGCAGAAAACAAACATGCTGAAACAAAACCATTAACAGGATTATTACTAACAGACACCAAGCCGGACAATTCTGTGGTGTACGTCTCCTTCGGGAGCCTGGCCACCATGGGGAAGGAGCAGCTCGACGAGTTGCTTCTTGGCCTCGAGGACAGCGGAAGGCCGTACCTGTGCGTCGTCCGGAAGGACAAGAAGGCGGAGGCCCAGGCGGAGATGTATGCGAGGCTCAAGAACGGCATGTTGCTGGAGTGGTGCGACCAGCCACGGGTACTGTCGCACGTCGCGGTGGGGTGCTTCGTGACTCACTGCGGGTGGAATTCGGTGCTGGAGAGCATGACGTGCGGCGTGCCGATGGTGGGCGTGCCCCGGGTGTATGACCAGCGGGTGAACGCGCAGTTCGTCGAGCACAAGTGGAGGGTCGGAAGGCGTGCAGAGCTGGATGGTGGCGGCGTGGTGCGCATGGCGGAGGTAAACCACCACCTTGAGGCGATAATGGCGGAGGGGGTGGCCGCCGTGGAGGCGGGGTCGTGGAAGCGTGTGGTCGCGGAGGCTATGGCCAAAGGTGGTTCGTCGGATCATAATCTGATGGAGTTCGTGGAAGGAGCCAGGCGTGGCATCTGAAGGCTGGCTCGTCTTGTGCACTCGCATGCAGCGTTCGCCTGTTTGCTACTCGTCCCAGGCACTTCCCAAAATCTTGATTCGATAGTACTTTGTTTATCACGTTTTCCTGTGCGATTTTTCGAGGAATTACACAATCACAACTAGGCGAACCTCCCATATGTTGCCGGGGACTTGTTATGCTTTCTTAAAATAATTGTTTGAAATGTCGTTGCCAAGGATTTGTTTAGTGTGATGCCGGGAGGAAATGTTTGGTTGCAATTGTCAAGTGGGTAGAGAGAATAATAAGCATTTGTTTCTCGCCAAATTGAAATACACGAAATTCTTTTAGTATATTCGTACATATGCACATCTTATCTATCTGTACATATACTAATTACAAACTCCAAAAAAAATCTATGTTAATCAAGGAAAAAAAGGAAAAGATCAAGCTGTCCATATGCTAATGGGCTTACATTAAAATAAAAAGTACATGTCCAATACAATTAAAAAATAACTAAAATTTTAGCAAGCTATCATCTATCAATACCTTTCTATAGTAATAAGACTTTGTCAATGTTTTAGTATCGATTTTACGTATGATTATTAGGATTTGAGAGATCTCTTGCAGACCTGGCTACGATCACACAGAGAAAAGACACAAGGATTTTATACAGGTTCAGACCTTCTCTTAGGAGAATAACAACTCTACTCCTATATGACTATTATTCAATGAATTGATTATAACCGAGAAAGAAATGCAGAATGTCTTACTCTACTTCTATTCTCCCTCGGGTCTGTTGGATCTATCCTCTGTCCCGCTTCTTCTCCCTGACGTCAATCCTTTATATAGTTTGTGAAGCAGCGGCAATTGTTCCATACCAAGATGCCACGGCAGAATTGATCCAGAAGGATAGCAAGCTCAATGACTATCTGAGTCAATTTAACAAGTTATCCCGTTATGCCCCTGAGGATGTAAGCACCGAAGCAAAGAAAATAAAGAAGTTCCTAGAAGGGGTGAACCCATACATGAAGCTCCACCTAAAACTTCACCGTATCACTGAGTTTCAGGACTTGGTGAATCGAGCCTACATATTTGAGAATGAGCATGCCAATTTACAGGAGGAAAGGACTTGGTGCTTTTTGCGGGAAAGAACGACGGTGGAGTGCGATTGTGCACTGACTACCGAGAACTCAACAATGTCACTATCAAAAAGAAATACCCATTGCCCCACATTGACAATCTATTCGATCAACTTAAGGGAGCATGTGTATTTTCAACGATAGACCTAAGATCAGGATATCACCAAATCCGAATGAAGGCTACTGACATTGAGAAAACTGCATTTGTGACCATATATGGTCATCATGAATACATAGTGGTACCATTTGAATTAACCAATGCACCAACAATATTCATGAACCTGATGACTAAGATATTCATGAAATACCTGGATAAATTCGTGGTTGTCTTTATAGATGATATTCTCATATATTCCAAAAGTAAAGAAGAACATGCTCAACATCTTAAAATAGTGCTAGAAACTCTCATAGCACATCAACTCTATGCCAAGTTCAACAAGTGTGAATTTTGGCTACATCAAGTGGCATTCCTAGGCCATATTGTATCTAGGCGAGGAGTAGAAGTTGACCCAGGAAAAATTGAAGCCGTGACCTCCTGGAAGCAACCAACCAACACTACTGAAATCAGAAGTTTCCTAGGATTTGTGGGATATAACCACATATTCATAAAAGGATTCTTTCAAATAACATCACCCCTCACAAAGCTGCTAAGAAAAGATACTCCATACATATGGACAGAAGCTTGTGAGAAAAGCTTCCAACAATTGAAGAAAAGATTAACCACCACACCAGTACTAGCCCTTCCAGAGGAAGGCATCGAATACGTTGTGTATTGCGATGCCTCAAGAAGCAGATTGGGTTGTGTACTAACACAAAAAAGATAGGGTAATATCCTATGCATCCAGACAACTAAGACCGCATGAAATGAACTATCCAACTCATGATTTGGCATTGGCAGCTGTGGTTTTTGCTCTAAAAATATGGAGACACTACCTCTATGGAGCTAAGTGCACTTTGTACAGTGACCACAAAAGCCTGAAATATATATTCACTCAGAAAGAATTAAACTTAAGACAAAGAAGGTTGTTGGAGCTTATAAAAGATTATAATCTGACCATAAATTATCATTCTAGAAAAGCAAATGTAGTGGCTGATGCACTGAGGAGAAAGGCTCACTGCAATAGCATATTAATACAAGAACACATTTCAGAATTGATACAAGAATTGGCCAAAATAGAAATCAATTTAGAGTCACCCCTTCTGAAGCAACAATAGCAGTCATGACCTTCCACCCAACTCTATTAGATCAGATCAAAGAAGGACAGAAAATAGACTCATTCATAATGGAAGAAGAAAAAAGAATTAAAATCAGGCAACCATTTGATCCAGCTGGCTTACTTGAACTACTCAAAATTCCAGAGTGGAAATGGGAGGATATCGCAATAGACTTCATTATTGGACTTCCCATGACCCCCCACAGAGAAAGATGCCATATGGATAATAGTGGATCGACTCATTAAGTCGGCTCACTTCATCGCCACTAATCAGAAATATTCCTTCAACAAATTGGCAAAATTATACATCAAGAGAATAGTCACTCTCCATGGAGTCCCAAAGACCATCACTTCAGACAGAGGATCTGTTTTTACCTCTGAATTTTGAAAAAGTCTACAAAATTCATTAGGAACACAACTAAACTTCAACACAGCCTATCATCCACAAATTGACGGTCAAACAGAAAGAGTAAATCGGATCCTAGAATACATGCTTAGGGCAAGTGTGCTAAACTTTGGAGAATCTTAGGATAAGCACTTACCCTTAGTAGAATTTGCTTATAATAGCAATTACCAATCTAGCATTCAAATGGCTCCATACGAGGCATTATGTGGGAGGAAGTGCAGATCTCCCATTTGCTAGTATGAAGTGGGAGAAAAGCCATTGCTAGGACCAGAAATTGTGAGAGAAAATGATAACATGATACAAATCATAAAGGAATGACTTAAGACTGCCCAGAGCAGATAGAAAAGCTACACAAACAATCGTAGAAGAGATCTCAAATTCATTCATGGTGATTTGGTATATCTAAAAGTCTCACCTATGAAGGAGATTCGTCAATTTGGACTTAAAGGCAAACTGAGTCCCCGATATGTCGGCCCTTTTAAAATTCTTGAACAAAAGGGCACATCAGCATATCAGCTTGAATTGCCTAGCCATCTCTCCAGAATCCACAATGTATTCCATGAAAATGCCTCAAAGCACCAGCAGAACAACTATCAAATGCAAACATCCAATTACAAGATGATCTCACCTACGAAGAGCAACCTCTTAAAATATTGGGAACAGAAGAGCAAAAGTTAAGAAATCGCACCATTCGCTTTTGCAAAGTGCAATAAAAGAATCATTCTATTCATAAAGCAACCTAGGAAACAAATGACGACCTTCGTGAGCGCTACCCTAATCTCTTCAAGTAAGTGATTTCGGGGACGAAATATATTATAAGGGGGAGAATGTGAGAACCCTCAAAATTAATTAACCAAGAGCACACTATTAAAAGACAATTAATATGTCAATGGGAATATTAACATTAAAACAAAACTATTAACAAATTTAATTATCCATTAACACAAGCAAATAAGAATGTATTAGAATCAACAATCCGAATTACAAAAAGAACGCAATTACAATAACAAATCTCACAAATAATCATACATAAATTTTACTCCAAATTTATAAAATAATAAATATTATAACCAATATTACAAACTTCAAAATTCATCTCATACAACAAAGTCTTACAAATATAAATTACATCAAAATGCATCTAACTCCATAACTTCATCTCCTCGCAGCCATCAAACAAATCAAAAGCCCGTACCATTAAATTAGCCAAAACGAAAGAAGTAAATCTAAAATGAAATTAAGTATTAAATTGCCGTCAGAAATCTATCTTTATAATTTTGCACATAGGCAAACGCGCATAGAGATATCAAGATTGTCTGGGGCCAATCAGCACCATCTAGCATATATAGATATCCAGCATCCGGCGGTAAAAAAACTTACCTTTTACTTTTCCTGATGAGTCATACCATGCAAGATATGCACACAGCCATGTTGAGGGCCACGGGTCACCACAAGAGAGCCATAGAGGAGTCAAGCTCATAAGAACCGGCAGAGGGGAGAAGTGATGGCTCACGGCCATAACACACCACTGATGCCTAAAGGACTCAATGCCAAAGAATGGTAATAGCAATCGAAGGCTGCTAGTGCCATCCCAAGCCCCACAATAACAAGTCTCCCTCCTACAACCAAGCATTCAAGCCAACACTGGCCAGCCTGCAGCCAAGAGGCAAAAATGCTCTTAGCACAGAGGAACAAGAAGACACATCACACCACCCATAGCCACTAGTGAAATTTCAGACTCACTGCCCAGAGCTCACTACCCAAAGTTCACTGCCATAGCAAGAGGACAGAGAAGTGCCCTCAACCATCACTAAGACGCATCAGGCAAATCACTGCCACAACACTTCATCGCCATACCACCACACAGAACCCTCACGGGTCACCCGAGACAACAAATAGCCGAAAGTAGCATTGCCCATTTAAACCCCTTCTACCAAGACTCAACCAAAAGAGGGAAGTCAAGGAGAAGCCAAAAGACCGAAGTACAACCGATGAGTACCACAACCAGGAAGTATTTCCAGAAGGTAGCCACACCACAGAACCATGAGCAAAATAGGGTAGCCAACAAGGACAAACATCCCCACCCTTTTGAGCCGACAACACAAGTATGGTAAAGCTCTGAAAAACCCTCATCCATTCTGTAAGTAGATTGCTAACACTAGGTTTAGTCGGTAGAGCCAAGATGAGGTAACCAAACCAATTCAACACCTGAAAATAGTAGACTGGTGGTGGCCATCTAGTGTACCTTTGGGCCATGGATCAATTCCTCCCAGTGCATGCCTAGAAAACCCAAGCAACCTACAATTGTTCATCACCAGAACCTCAAAACTAAGCCAAAATAGTGGGCGTCCATAAGCCCTGAACATGAACAATACTCCCTAGCGTATGCCCATGTCCAGTTCCAGCATGGTTGCACACTAAATGTTCTTAAGACTACTCATGCACCACACATAGTTCACACTAACAACAAGAAGAAATGCATAAAGGTAGGAGTAGGGAGAGGAGGAAGAACCAGGTAAAGCTGAAGAAGGTACTGTGTCGGTGGTTCATGACCACCATGACATAGGAGACCGACGAGGAGGAAACAACCGGGAGTCAAAACCTCAGTTCCATCGAGGTGCTTGACCACCAAATGGTAAAGCCGACGGTGATGGCAATGTGCTTAGCACCAGCAACCGGTAGAAAGCCCTTCGGCAAGGCACCACCGCCTTGGAAACCATTAGAGTAGTAGCAACGCTAGCGAAGCTTTGGCTCCACCAAGGTGCATGGCGGCGACGGCTCGGCGTAGTGCCGGTCAGGCGCATAACGCCGACTGGCTAGAGATCTAGTTCACCACAAATCCACAACAAGAGCACAATAGAAAGAGGGAAGATTAGATCCAATCAAGAGAACCCAAGCTCACTTACCAAGCCAAATCTATGGAGCCAACACCTCAAATCCATAAAGGGGACGGGCCGACTTTAGATCGGTGGTGAAAACCGAGAAGGGGGCGAGCGTCCATGGAAAGACTGGAACACCGGCAGCGCCAAGGGGGAGAGAAACCATGGGGAGACAAGATCAAGCTAGGGGCAACGCAAAGGGGCCTACAATCAGCGGCGCCATGGACGGCAAGATCGAGCCCGGCGAAGTTGCCACGAGAAGAGAGATGAGAGGATTCGAAAGCAGCCAAGAGAAAGAGAAGAAGGAGAATATGAAGAGGAGGCGTCGGCTGAAGTCATGCGGCCGAGGCGCCTAGTGGGCCATGTTGGCCGGCTCGGATATGAGCCGAGTAAGAAGGCCAAGTGGGCTAGATTAAAGAAAATCAATTTCAAGTGAGGTTTAGCAGAGAAATAAATAGTAAAGAAAACAAATAGATAGTAAGGTAAAATCCATATACATATGTATGTGTTTATACCAGTTAAAACATATAGCACTCCGAAAAATCATTAGCAAAAACATACTCTGTAAATAATACTCACAAGTATAATTAAAGGACCAAAAGGATTAAAATTAAAAATTCAACAAGGGTTATTACTTCATCTGAAATATAATTAGAAATTAAAAATGGGACTTGTTTCTTCTTAAAAATAATGCAGGAGGGGATTTAGTTCTAGGGAGGTGACTGTCCAGACAATCACTGAGATCACTACATCTCAGTCAGGCAAGTAAAGCAGGCTATCAAGCTTGCTATGGTACATGAAATGTTTTGTTTTGACACGGTTATTTTTCTAATTTTTGGATGCTGCATTAAAAGTAATTTCTAAAAGAAAGAAAATTGATTAGAAGGATGGATAACATGATAAGACTCAAAAGAGAGCAAGACCACTGAAGGAGCAGTGGACTGTAATGAAAATAATAAAGGAGGGTAGAGGGTGTTTTGGTTGTGAGTTCAGAGGCAAGTGAGACCCTCTATATATGGTTATTATATAAGGGTTAGAAAACAATCTTCATTCTAAAATGAGTAGTAAAATAGTATCAATCATACTCCCGTGTTGGATGGGCGGAACAGGTTATTCCCTTTTATTGCTACTATCTCCATGCTAGATAAGTAATAAATTAGGAGAGGGGCTAGGACCGATAGGAAAACTAGTAATCCCAAGTCGCTTATATTAGCGTATGTGGAGTGTTGAGTATTCAGAGCCACTCGACCAACGTCTATATAGTCGGATGGAGATATAGTAATAAGAATCGAGAAAACATTCTGTATTCTGAATTTAGGGTCACATCAAAGGAAATACGAATGACCAGTGTCCATAAGAATTTAGAATAATTGCAGGTATAGTGATACAAGTCTGCGCAGTACTAAAAATCATGAATTCATACCAGTCTCTTGGATAAGAGTCTACAGGAAATACATTGGGCTTTCTCTTGTTCCAGAATGATTGATAGAAATTTCAAAAGTTAAAACATTGCCAACCTTTCAAAATAATATTATGTCTTTTGAATTTGGATCATGCATGACTAAGACAGAATTGTGGATAAATTTGTATCATTATTTAAAAGCTTGCTAAGTACATCGTACTTACTCTTGCTATTAAATCTTCCCCTTTTAGAGCCATACCTAGCCAGGGTATATCTAGGATTTGATGAGGGTGGGCTTGATAATGAAGACACCCAGGGGTATGAGGATGAGACCGGCTGAGAGTATGACAAGATGGAGGCCGTATCAGACGACTGAGACTGGGAGGACTAGACAGTCTAGAGTTCGTCATATCGAGGCAGACAGGTATTATACCATAAATATAAGTATGTCTTCCTCTGTTTTAGTACCTTGTATCGCAATGGATAAGCAGCATTGTAATAGTTTGGAACTGCTAGGTGGCCTGACCCTAAGCCACCCATGGTTTGTAATAAATAATGTACTTTCAGTCTCTAATTATTATTCTGCTGCAACTACTCTGGTTGGCTAGTTATCTGTTAAATGTGGTGTTCTACCGAAATGACAAGTAACAATCCGTTGACTAGTGTTATTACCCTACGGTAATGACACGGGTCGCCACAAGTGCACATTTGGATGCTAGAATTCTCTGTCCATTAGAGAAATGTGATAAGAGAATTAGCAAGCAATAGAAGTGCATAAGCTAGCAAGGATTGTACACAGGTAATGTTCTTGTTCGCTCATCAGGGAGCACCGAAGGTAGAAGGAAGAGAGGAGAAAAAACATTTTACAATGGTGGCCACCATCGTATAAACATGTATCTCTACACACGTGGTAAGTGGATGGATCGAGCAGCTTCAGGTCATGCTCCAAGCAGTTTTTGTTTTTTAACTTATAGCTTCTTAATTTTATCCTTTTTTTGTTTCATTTGGCTTTTCTTTTTTTTCCTTGTTCTTTTACATTGTTCATGATGATATAATTTTTTTATTTTAAAATTTAATTACGCTAAAAAAACTAATATCAACTATAGTGTATCTTCAGTTTAGACTTATAAGCCCAAATGAGCACCACTAAAAAAAGCCCGCAAATCACTATTCCTTTTTAAATCAAATTATGCTAAAAGATCTTGGGACACAGCGGTTTTCACTTGCATGTTTCACTGATATAATTAAGTATGCTGTGAAACCCCAAAAAAGTTTCACAGTTAATGACCTTTAACATCAGATGCGCATGGCAATATAATCATGTGTACATCAAGGTGATTTCAAATTTTATGTACCAGTATACCACTTTAATCTGAGATCAGCGTCTTAATCTTCCTTTTGGAAATTTTGTTGTTGATTTCAAATGGTCCTCCATTCCAACAAGCAAGGATGTAATTAGCGCGATGCTAGCACATCATGTATTATATATAGTTCACAGTTTGCAAGACAGTGAGTTTTCTTATTTGGCATGAATTGGGGTAGATTACTAGCTATTGCACTACTTAGGGGGGTTCGTTTGAAATTATTGAGCTGTGGTACGAAACATATTTAACTATAGAGTCTTATATAAACATTTCTGTCATGGCGAAATATATATAGACATGCTTTAGAAAATCAAACCAAAGAAAAAAATGGAGCAAGTGGTGTCGAAATAAACAATAGCTTCAGCCTGGCCAGGCCCAATCTTCCTACCGCTAGAGCAAGCTGGGCCATTTGCAGGCCATTTCCTCCGCCGCGGTAGGCCCGCTTCCAAGCACAGTTTGCCCAGCACCGCCCCAGCCCAGAGAAGGGCAAAAGGCCGGTTCTACTTTTGCTATGCCACAATATCATTGTTCCTCGATGGAATATGGCTACACGAAGAGCAATGGTATACATGCGGAATAATCGTTCGAAAAAAGTTTGCTTTTCAACCTTGAACTCTAGCCTTGATTTATTTTTTAATCCTAAACTATATTACCGTTTGAATGAGAACCTTGAACTAATAAAACCATCCTTTTTACCCTCTCAACCCAAACCGAGGTAGTTTTCCACCGACATATCCTCCCCATGCATCACTTGTCCTATTTTCAGTGACATGGAATCCACATCCAAAATTGTAGCTGAGTTGGTATCCGCCTCACATCTTCTTCCTCCGGATCTCTCTTATGCTCCATGAAATTCATCGGCTCCTCAAGCCCAAATCTAGGCTGGCTTAGCTCGTCAGCAGCAAAGCCTCACCGCCAGCCCCTCCTACTTCACTTCTAGCAAGACCTCATGGCTGGTGAGAACTCGAATGTGCTCTGAGCGAGTGGATGTCAACGACCGACAAGGAGGGAGGCGACCAAACAAGGCGCTAGTAGGAAGAGAGGCGACCAAACAAGGCAACGTCCTGCTTCAGTCCCCTCTTTCACACGTGCTTGCCCCCACTTCCATGGAAGATGCCCAAGGAGAGCTCCCCTCTACCAAGCCACCATTATCGTTGGCTACCGAAGCTCGATCTCTTATAACAGTGAGCCACCTCGATGTTTGTTCACGCCACTTTGTGTTCCACTCTCTTCTTATCCAAACCCCCAAATTAATTTGATAAATTTTCTCACAGTAGCCGGGAATCGAGTTTTTTCTCCCTTGCCTCCGTTTGGGTTTCACCGTCGTCGTTCATCTTCTACGGGGAGTCTTCGTCCAATCAACTTATACCAGAGCTTTTCCTTGTCGTGTTCTACATTTTGATATGAGTATATAGTCCTCCCAACCTCCGTAACACCACCTCAACCATGGCCAAACCACCACTGCTATTGCCACTCATCACCGGCACATCCTTGCTGCCCCACTCCCCAAACCACTCAGCTGTATCTATCCATGTGGACGCCACATCACCCAAACCAAAACCACCTCTATGTCGGTGCCACACATTATGTAAAATCATCCTGGTTTTGGGTCAAGGGGGTAAAGTGGACGATTTTGTTAGTTCAAAATTCTAATTTGAATGGTTTTAGAGTTGAAAATTAAACCGAGACCAGAGTTTAAGATCAAAAATGGACTCTTTCCAAATTGTTACTAACAGTTTACGGAAGGGATAATCTTGTGTGAGCATGTTGACTAGTCTAAAACCCCAATCCCCACCGCCAAGTCCAAGTAGTTGCAACTTCGTCCGCAGTTCATCACCCTCCTTGTCTTCACGACAACGGCAAGGAGACGGACTTCCACGATGCAATAAGACATGCGGCAATCCATGGATAAGAATAAGATGACCTTGGCTGTCACAAGAATGAATTGATGAATTGGTCGCATATGTCTTCTTGCATTGTGGAACATTCATCTAGGCATAGCCGAGTGCTCGTGGCAAGGGATCCCTAAATAAACCATATTGTGTGTTCTCAAACCTGGAAAAATAAACTAAAATAATTTCCCTCTGTAGCATTGGAAACATGTTATGGCTGCCTGCACTTACTTCTGTTTCTCAGGTGACTGTCTACGTCCACTAAAAAGTTGAAACATTTTGAAGTTAGAATTGCACAATTAACAGGGAGGGGGCATTGCATAATTGACAGGTGGACATCAAACTCGTACAAAGTAATAAACTTCATCAATTAAACTAACGAGGAAAACTTACTGTTGTAGGGGTGGCCCCCACCTAATCCCAGCAGGCCTGTTAGAGGAATGTAAGGCTCAAAATGGGACATGTGTAATGACATAACACTACAACAAAATGAACATATTAAGACGTTTTGTTTAAGACGCTTTGAATCATGTCTCTCTTTTTAGATCCACAATTGAAATAGAGACGCAGTTTGAGACGCTCTAAAGGGTTGCACGCTATTAAATTCTATTAAAACGGCTGTTGAGACATTTTAGAGTACGTCTCATGTATAGAGACGAAATTTTAGATGTCTTATTTATCATTTGAGACGTCTTATCTATTATCTCCATATAAGAATATTAAAAAAACAAAATGGTGTAAGTAACGGTATATATATAAAACATAAACAAATATCAATCTCAAAGTTCAAACTCACAACCTGAGACTTTTCTTTCGCTTTTGTCCAATGGCTGAAAACATAAAAAAATATCAATCCCAGGGTTCGAACTCTCAACCTAAGGTTTAGAATGTTCATGCATTAACAGGGGCGGAATTGGGCCCCTGGGAAGGTGGGTGACATGCGTCGTTTTTACATATTTTTACTCGTCATTTTACCCCATTATTTTTCACATTTTGGGACTATTTATCATCATTTACACGCTTTTCTATAATTAATTGCTCAATTTGGATCATTTTACATTTTTTTATGCTTTTCCACAGGCCAGCGCGATCAAAGCGCACAAATTTGGCATTCCGAGACTGCTCCGTATAGTTGTACGCATCAACACAAATGCGTAGGATATTTCCGCGATGAAATCGAACTTCCGGAGGGCCAGAACGGAAGAAATTAAAAGGGAGAAGGACCTATGTGTAAACCCTAGATACTATGAGGACCAAACTATAAACTGCCAAATTCCCCAATTCATCAAACTCCTTCGGCCGCCGCCTGTGGAGGGAGGGAGCCCGGTTTTCTGCCCTTGGCCTCCCTTTGCTGCCCCCCTTCTTCTCCAGCCACGGCGCCGGCGAGGCCGGGCCATCTCGCCGGCGGCCGCCTTCCTTCTCTCCTCCACCGCCTCACTTCACCGCGTCCCGCCACCTCTCTCCGCCACCACAGCAGCGCCGCCACTCCCTCTTCTACTGCGCCTTCCTCCACCGGCCGCCCTTCCGCCGCAGCTCGCCGGTACACCTCTTGCCTTGCTCCCCCTCCGGTGCGCCATCTCTCCCCTACAGCGCCACCCTTTCCTCACCGTCTTCTGCTCCACAGCACCGCCACCCCATCTACTTCCGCCTCCTCTCGCCACCGCTTACCACCACAACCGGCCGCCGCACCCTCTTCGCCTCTACATCCTCCACCGCCGTTTCTCCACCAGCCAACACCGCCTCCTCTCCTCCCTTCCCCTTCCCTCGCTTCTTCACCGCCGCAGTCCACCCTCCGAGACACCTCTCCCGCAGCGCCTCCTCTCATGCGCCGCCGCTTCTCCCCTTCTTCCTCTGGCCGCCGCTCCAGATCTTGCGCCGACCGCACCGACCTCTGCAGCGACTGTAGCACCGCCGACCTCCATCAGCGCCGCCCCCTGCTACTCCACGGCACCGCCGACCTCTCCACCGATCTCCACTAGATCTTCTTCAACCCCGGTCGGCCGCTACCGATCTCCTCCACCACAGCACCGATCTTCTACGGCCACCTCAACTTCCTTGACTTCATCAACCGACGGCGATTTCTCCCTCTACCTCCACATCACCGACAGCTTCTTCCTCGGCTGCACCCTGCTACTCCCTTCGGTTGAATCCAGCCCACATCTCCATTTACTGTTCACTTCATTGCTCATTGTTGCCTGTTGAATTGTGATCTGTGATGGTGAATTATGCACTGTGAATGCTACGTCAGCAAATGTTATTTGTGTTCTGTTATGTGATTTATCATGTGTGCATGATATCAGTGGATACTCTGTTATTTTGTTCCAGCTCTAGTTCCAGAATTGCTATATATTCCTGTTGCCAGTAGTTTAATTCTTCAACCAGTCCTGCATTTTGTTATCTGTGTTGATGTTAGTGATCATTGTGTTAGTAATTTGCATTAGTAATTGTCATTTATATTTAGCTGTCTGTTGTGTTATTTGTTAGATGTCAGTGTTAGTACCTGTGAATGTTTGAGTTGCGCGGATTAGCGAGCCGATGACTGTTTCCCATCCCCTTGCTGTCTTGACCCACCTAGTATTATGGTTATTATGGTTGCATGTTACTTGCAGTAGTATTGCTGATCATGTCTGCAGATGCACTTGTTTTAATTGTTTAAACTATCTAACACAGGTGCCTCAAACAAAGAGAGTACTAGAGGACAGTTCATCTAATGCAGTATGTGTTACCATTTTTTAATAATAAAACAAGTATTTTATATGTTAATGAATGACAATGCTCATTTTTTTGTGAATGACAATGGCATTTTTCTTAAAATGATAGGATCATAAGGTAGTGTACCTATTTTCATTGAATCCAATATACAAAGGTAAAGTTGTGGCCAAAGGAATTTAGTGAGTTCAGATAGCACACATGTGGTTGGAGGAAACATGCTTGGAGATGAATATTATGGGGTGGCTATTCATGGTGTTACAAATATTGGTGATGAGAGGCTGCCTAGACCATTTGAAAAATACTGTACGGTAAAGGATGCAATTGGTTGTGTTGTTGCTTGGCCACGGTTCTACGTAAGATCAATTCTTTGAACTACAAGAATAATTTTCCTACCAGAAATATTTGTGTCTTGTTACTCATATAATATCTATTGCTTCAGGTAAAAAAGCCTAAACGTTCTACTCGCTAGGTATGCCACTTCTAGTTTAATTAACTGAACTTGTACCGTAAGATTTTTCATGATTGCTCATATCTGATATTTTGTTGTTAATATTGCTATGTTTGCAGGATATGGAGGACTATGAAAAGAAATGCAGAGTGGAAGACCTGATGCACAATTTTCTGATTGAAGAAATAGACCTGATGATTTATTATAGCAGTTTAAAAAAAGATGTGTGTCAAATTGGAGGATGTTTTACCGACATGTGTTTATCGCATATTAGATTTTTATTTAGTTGTGAACTCTATTGATTTAAATGGATGCTATAATTATTTGTAAACCTCTCTTATGTAAACTTCTTTGGGGTTTGGAGGGTGCAATGGTGACGAATTTGTCAATTGCCAATGGTTTGCCTGGGGTGTGGCTTGGTTCCAGTTGTAGTTGGTTTGCTTTTCTTATAACAGTATATCTGTTGTGCTACGCCCATTCCTTATATTTTATAAAATATGTACTCAATATTATGGTGCTGCCTATAAAATTATTATATATACATGTATATATAATAAATATATGGAATACTATATTCTCATATGGATATGTATTTGTGCGTATAGAAGAAAATATATACCAATCAAAATAAAAATACATACTACATAGGACATCTTGAGACGACACATAACGTCTCAATGCACGTGCCTATATTAATTGAGACGTGGTGCAGCCGTTTTTATAAAAGCGTCTCTAACTTTATAGGGATACAGTGCAGATGTCTCTAATGAACGTCTCAAATAATATAGGCACGCCTTAGAGAGCGTCTCTATATTTTTGAGACGGTTCATGTAGAGACGTTTCTATGACGCTTTATAAAAGCGCCTCAGTTGTCTGTGGGAGACGAAACAGAACGTCTCTAACCTACAAATATGATGTCTCCCCACGGATGTTTTGTTGTAGTGTAAGTGCCCCTGAGGGGAATACTCGGATGTAAGGGTATAATTGTAAAAGCACTCCCCATGTGGATATATATATACACACAACACAGGCCACGGGGAGAAACCCTAAGCCATTGCTCACCTAACTCTTCACTACCATACTCTCTCTCTCTGTTTGGTCTGTAACCACAACGGTTGGCGCCGTCCGTGGGGAGGACAAGAGCAAGCTTCCAGATCTGAAGAATGATGGCACCAAAGAAAGCTTCATCGTCGACGGCGAAGAAGAAGAAGGTGGGAGCGGCAGAATTTCGTGTCAATACCAGGGCTTCGGCGTTGGCAGCTGCAGGCGTGGGTGGCGATGCGAGTGTGACGGTCGCGAACACCGGTGTTCACGCCGCGACGCTCGACCCCGCCACCACCGCCACGACGCTCGACCCCGCCACCACCACCGCGACGCCCGACCCCGCCACCACCGCCACGACGTTCGACCCCGCCATCACTGCCGCGACGTTCGACCCCGCCATCACCGCCGCGACGCTCAACCCCGCCACCACCGACGCGACGTTCGATCCCGCCGCCACCGCCGCGACGTTCGACCCCGCCGCCACCGCCGCGACGACCAAATTCCATCTACGCGTGGGAGCAGATCCACGACCGGCTCTACAACAACTTTCAGGGAAACTACGTCGAGCGTGTCGATGCGGACCAGCTCTTCGCAGTCAAGAAGAAACCCTCGGAGAGGCTCCGGGACTACTTCAAATGCTTTGCGAAAGTATGCTGCCAGGTCAAGGATGTCAATGAAACAACCGTTATCAACGCAGCGATACAAGGTCTCCGCCCGGGGCCGATGGCCGAGTACAACGCGCAGAAACCGATCAAGACAGTGGCGAAGCTCTTTGACAAGATGGAAGAGTACGCCAGAGCAGAGGAGGACGCGTGGCGGCGACACGGCGACGACTCTGACACCAACCAGGCGGAGGGCTCGACAAAAAACGATGGCTCACCGAAGGATGGCTCCTCGAAAGGTAAACGTAAGCAAGAGCCATCGAAGGACGCCTCCGACCGCAAGGATACCCAGCACAAAGACTCATCGGGTGACAAGCCCAGGCGCGACCAACGTAAATCTCAGAAACCTCGCTATGTCTTTGACATCGAAGGTGGCTCCGAAGATAACGCGCCCGCAGGTCGTGGCGGCAGAGGACGCTGTGGCCGGGGACGAGGGCGCGGGTGGGGTCGCGACGATAGAACCCGCGGGGAGTATGACAACTAGCACCATGGGCAGTGGTGCGAGGTACACGGTCAGGGCAGCCACGACACGCGTGCGTGCACCACTATCGCAGCACTCCAGCAGAGCGTCGCCAGAGACAGAAACCCTGAGACCCGTCCGCCCGTCGTGGCTCACATCCAACACCCCTAGGATCAAGGGACGCAACCCCAGGAAGGCCCCCTGCGGATTCAGGCCCATGTACAGCAACCTCGGGAGGGCCTCCTACAACTGCAAGCCCCGGAGGGAGCCCAGCGCAGGGTCATAAACATCATCTCCGGGGGATCCTCGTTGGAGTTCACCTCGGCGCGGCAGCGGAAGGCCTATGCGAGGAGGTTGCACCATGTCGCGGCATACCCAGCGCAAGCACCGCCGGAATGGGCGCAACACGAAATCATCTTCATGTCCGCTGACGCTGAGGGCATGGAATTCCCCCACCAAGATCCCCTGGTCATCCAGGTCGTCATCGCAGGCTGCGACGTTAGGCGTGTCCTGGTCGATGGAGGAAGCTCTGCGAACATCTTGTTCGCAGCGGCCTTCGATCAGATGGGGATCCCCCGAAGTTGATTGGGCCCTTCGGGAATCCCATTACAGGGCTTCGGAGGCCAACCCCTACGGGCATTGGGCCAGATATGCCTCCAAGTCTCCTTCGGTCGAGACGATAATGTGAGGAGTGAGGACGCCACCTTCGACGTCATCAACATTTCGTACCCCTACAACGCTATATTGGTGCGGCCGACCTTAAACTCTCTCAGGGCAGTCTCACACCACGGCTTCCTGTGCATGAAGCTCCCTGGACCGCGGGCCATCATCACCGTCCACGGCGACCAGGATATCGGCCGGGTGTGCAACGCGAGGATCCTTGGCGGTTCCGGAAGGCACCTCGCCAAACTCCCGCGCGGATCGCTCCAGCAGCAGCGGCTCCCACCGTGCCTCGCCTCGTCACCGGGCAATGACAGCTACGGCCGTTTTCATCTTTAAGCGGTCAGTGGTCAGTACCTTACCTTTTGTAATCGCTCACCCACGCAAACGGGAATTTAATAAAGTTCACCGTTTGCAAAAAGTTGTCTTGTTTCCCGCAAAAGCGCGTGAAGGCTTACCTTCGCGCGCACTCTCTGTGAAAAAACACGGGCATGAGTATAAACAAAAACACGTGTTCGCGCGCGCACTCTCTGTGAAAAAACACGGGCATGAGTATAAACAAAGACACGCGTTCGCGTGCGCACTCTCCGTGAAAAAACACGGGCATGAGTGTAAACAAAGACACGCGTTCGCGCGCGCACTCTCTGTGAAAAAACACGGGCATCAGTATAAACAAAGACACGCGTTCGCGCATGCACTCTCTGTGAAAAAAACACGGGCATGAGTATAAACAAAGACACGCGTTCGCGCGCGCACTCTTTGTGAAAAAACGTGGGTATGAGTATAAACAAAGACGCGTGGGGGGACGCCTCCGTGCGCACTCTACGGAGTATAAATAAGACGTAGCGTCGAGGTCCGCCTCCACACGCAACTTCACCGCCCGCAACGCGCGGAGGCTTGCTTCCATGCGCAGTCTACGGACTCTAAATAAGACGTAGCGCCGAGGTCCGCCTCCGCACGCACTCTACGGAGTATAAATAAGACGTGGATGTTGTCCCTGCACACTCTACTGAGTATAAACAAGACGCTGATGCTCCCACGCACGCATAGGCATTATCTCTATGCGTACTCTCCAGAGTATAAATAAGGTGTGGTTGATAGTCTCACACACTCTATGGAGTATAAATAAGACGCGGACGCTCCCGCGCACGCATAGGTATTATCCCTATGCGTGTCGTAAAGTCGACACGAGACACGGCGGCAACTTACACTCACGAGTATCACATGGAGCACCGACAAGCCTTAACAGAGGCTAACCACGATGCCAGCTCCACTGCCACTACCTGGAAGGGTAGGGGACGGAGCGCTCGTGCGCCTACCTCGACTAAGACGCCAGCTCCGCTGCCACCACCTCGAAGGGTAGGGGACGGAGCGCTCGCACGTCTACCTCGACTAAGGCGCCAGCTCCGCTGCCACAACCTCGAAGGGTAGGGGACGGAGCGCTCGCGCGTCTACTTCGACTAAGGCGCCAGCTCCGCTGCCACCACCTCGAAGGGTAGGGGACGGAGCGCTCGCGCGTCTACCTCGACTAAGGTGCCAGCTCCGCTGCCACCACCTCAAAGGGTAGGGGACGAAGTGCTCGCGCCTACCTCGACTAAGGCGCCAGCTCCGCTGCCACCACCTCGAAGGGTAGGGGACGGAGCGCTCGCGCGTCTACGTCGACTAAGGCGCCAGCTCCGCTGCCACCACCTCGAAGGGTAGGGGACGGAGCGCTCGCGCGTCTATGTCGACTAAGGTGCCAGCTCCGCTGCCACCACCTCGAAGGGTAGGGGATGGAGCGCTCGCGCGTCTACCTCGACTAAGGTGCCAGCTCCGCTGCCGCCACCTTGAAGGGTAGGGGCCGCCCTCGTTGTGACGCAGGACCTCATCCAGCCACAGGACGAGGTTCCCCTCGTTGTACAAGCTGTTCCGCAGCTCAACCTTCGCTACAGCCTCCCCGATGTACTCCCAAATCCTCTCATGGAAAAATCGCACGGGGCGGCGAACAGCGCGCACAGCATCAGACATCACCCTGGCCCCGGCCGGCAGCTCCAAGCGGGGATCAGCCAGCTCGCTGACATGCTGGCAGCCCCAGTGTCGCAGGAGCGTGCATATCAGGCACGAGGTCACGTAGGAGCAGTGGTTGCCGAAGGTCGTCGCGGAGTTGCGAGCAATATTGGCCGCGTCCCCGATCCGCCGAAGCGTCCGCGACAGCTCCTTGGGCCCGAAGGAGCGGGGCGGTACTTCGGCGATGGGATCTTCAAGGGTGACCTCCAGGGCCAGCATGGCATCCCACGCAGCCACCGAAGCATCGCCCAGAGTCCGGTCCCGCTCCGCTAGAGATGTAGCAAGCTCGCTCTTCTCCTTCTCTAGCGCAGCGATTTGCTGGAGTAAGCCATCTCGCTCCTCTGCAACCTCCCGTCACGCTGCCTCCGTGGTCGATAACTGTGCTGCCGCCACAAGCGCCTCGGCGTACGATTTCGTCTCCGCACACTCCACTTCTAAGTGGCGGATGCGGTCGTCCTGGGCGGAGTGCGTCCCCCTGGCTACGCGCAGAGCCTCCTCGGCGGCCCGCAACCGGTCCTCTAGCGCCCCCTTCTCGCGGGCGTGAGCCGCTTGCAACGCCTGGGCCAAGACGAGGGTCTGTACGACAAAAGAGTCAGCGAGCTTCTACACGACCACGTATCGTCGTAAGGTCAGATACTTACTCTCACTCCCCATACCTCCAGTGCATCCCCAAGGCGTCCCGTCCCGTAGGTTGACAGCGCCTGCTGGTTAATGCTTGCAGCCGCGTCAACCGCGACCCCACGCCACACGCCCAACACCTCCAGGGGAGGGATGAAGTCCACTAGGCTCGGGTGCGCGGTGTTCACGTCGCCAGTCTCGGGAGCAGCGGGCGCCCTTCTCAAAGGAATATCCCCGCGTCCCGGAGATCGCCCGTCCTCGGGGATGAGTGCCGCTGCAAGGAGATGTACTAGTTAGTCCTGGAGAACACCGCAAAGTTACACCAAGGTATGCCAGGGTAGCCTACCTTCGGTGGAAGGCTCGGACGGGTTAACAGGGACGCCAGTCCCCTCAGTCGAAGCCGGCCCTAGGGCCCGGGGAGTCTCTGTATTAGGGCCCAACGCCGATAGCCCCCGCGCCTTGGCCGCTGTGGTCTGCGAAGGGGCCGGAGGGACACTGGATATGGGGGTTTCGGTGTCGGAGTTGGGGTCCCACAAGCTCCCAACACGGGCCGCCACAGCGAACCCCCTCGAAGTCCGATGAGGGGGGATCGCAGGCATGGCCGCTTCGCCTTGGGAGGAGGCGGGGGCCCCGCCCCCGTAGCCGCCGCAGAAGGCTCCACAGTAGCAACACTCGCGGGCGGGGACCCCACCATAGTAACCTCTGCGGGTGGCACCTCCGTCTCGGCCACCATTGTTGGTGGAGACCTTGTTCCACCAGCCCCCACGGAGGGCAGCTCTGACACTGTCACCGTCGCAGGCGGTGATTTCGCTCCAGTGCTGCCAGCAGACGGTAGCTCCACCTCCACAACCACCGCGGGCGGTAGGACTTCCCCCTCCCGGTCGTCCATGGCACACTCTCGGTCCCTAGCACCGCCCGGAGACCTCTCGCCCCCGTCATCCGCGCCCATCTCCAGGTCTGAATCGGCGTACTTCGCCGAATTAAACTCCGTGCCTGCCGCATCGATGGGGGCAACAGCAGCCACCGCGCCGGCCGCGGTCGCAGAAGCCTGAGTCTTCCCGCGAGACGGTGCCTTTTTTCCTTGGGTGCCGTCATCGTGATGTCGCGGCTGGCTCGGGGCCGAAGGGGCGCGTCCCGGCACGCGAATGCCCAGGGCCTCGCACACGCAGTTCGACAGCTTCCCCTCACGCAGCAGTGTATGGATCGTCTCCTCCGTCACGAGCGTCGGACCCAAGGCACTGGAATACGGGCCCTTCTTCCTCTCCGTCGCCACCCACCACTTGTCTGCCGCCGTCGGGTCGCGCCCCTCGAGCATGTACTTCACCTCAAGCGGCGAGCACCGCCGACGGATGGCGTAGTCGCCGAACATTTGAGCACTCTCATCGCCGTGCGCTATCGTTATCCAGAAGCCAGACGACGGCGAAAGGGAAGGGCGGTGGCAAGAAAAGCAAAGCAAAGCAGGAGACGAGACAGACGATCAGAAAGCGTGTGGAGGAGGCGCAGACATGGTACCACGGGGGTATTTAAAGACTCCTCGTCTCCCGCACCGCCGGTAAGCGTAACTGGCGGATGACGAACCGCTCGCCTCCCCACGACTGGAGTCGAAGCGTCGCGACCGCCCACGTGAGTCGGGCATGACCGTAGTCGTACAAAGACCCGTCAGGGCACGACGCGCCAATAGCGCCCCACCGCGTGTCAGCTCCCACCAGGCGCAAATGCGGGTCATGCGACGCGGTGCAGCCCCCGACGCATGTCGGCGCGATTCTCGATACCACTCAACCGCAACAGCTTCGACGGGGTCTCCGTCCCAGCAGCGAGGCCCTGGCTTCGACTTCGGCCCCGGCCCCGCGAAGGACAATCTCGCTGGAATGCCACGAAGTCGGAAGTCACTGCGACTCCAGGAGTCATTAAAGCGCATTACCGGACCACGGAGCCGCAACCACCCCGCGCCTAGGGGAATCTGTGGCGCGAGGTCTGCCCCCGCTCTGACTTCGACTTCGCAGCACAAAGAACCTGTGGAGGAGGGTGGCCAGGGCAACTAGTGGCCCCGCCAAGTAAACTCCAAGCCCCCGAACGCCGAAGGCCCAAACGAACCGCGCGCTCAGTCGAGAAGCGAGATCGGCCATCGTCAGTAGGCTCTGAACGAACTCTCATGAACAGGCCTCCTTCAGTCCATCGTCATCCTTTTCCATCAAAGAGCGCGCATGGACTGAGGAAGACCTATCTACGAGGGCACGATCACCCTAGCTGTCCCTGGAACGCGTGTCATATGCAGCAGCACAGCGTAGCCGTCGGACCACAGCGCCCGGCGCCAGGGCGAAGATAAGTTTTTTCCGAAACTCGAAAATAGGCATCCTTCTGTTCATCAACATTCTATGACAACGCCCATCCGCGCTAATCCTGCCGCAAAACAGTCCCCTCAAAGAATGCAGATGAACAGAGGCAGCCTATTTTCGAGACCAAGATCATTCCAGTCGTACCCGGGCGTGGCCCTATGAAGGGTGGCGAAGGATGACGGCGTGTATATATATATATATATATATATATATATATATATATATATATATATATATATATATATACTCGCTGCGTCCCCGAGCCGACGGGAACCTCAACCAGCGGTCGCACATGCGGAAGCACAACCGGCGGGAGCCCAGCGGTCCGGCTACCCACGATCAGGAAGCGTAACCGCTGGCAACTGGGGGCGCGCGCGGGTAGGTGGGCAGACGGTGCACGACGCGCCCATGGCACCCCGCCACGTGTCCCGCCTTTCTAGGGAACGGGCGAACGGCCGCGGTCATGCGACCGCCGACAGCCCACGACGTGCCAATCATAGCCCGCCGATTGTATACCTCGAGTGGAAAAGCGCGTACGGCTGTAGCAGCCTGCTCCTGCCATCCCAGGAGTTGGCGCGATTCTAGGAGCCATTAAGGCGCACTACCAAGCTGCGGAGCCGCACCCACCTCGCGCCCAGGGAAAGCCATTGGCGCGAGGTCTGCCTCCGCTCCAACTTCGACTTCGCAGCTCGGGCAACTACCGACCCCGCCAAGGCGGATGCGATTTCGACTCCGACTTCGACCCCGACTTCAACTCCGGCTCCTACACCGACGTCAGCCCCGATCTCGATGTCGAACTCGACTTCGACCTTTGGCCCGGAGGTCAACCTCGACCCCACTATTGCAGGGCCTTGTGGACGACAAGGACTTCGCCAACCCGCCCAGTGCCATACCCTTGGGCAGGGCGAACACTACACCAAGCAATAAGGCTCCGCCAAACGTTGGGAAAGCTCACAGGCCGCAGGGACGGAGGGGGGCCAAAGGGCTCAGCAACATGGCTTCGGCCCGTGAAGCCCTTCACCATGAGAGGCTCCTGTTGTAGGGGTGGCCCCCACCTAAGCCCAGCAGGCCTGTTAGAGAAATGTAAGGCCCAAAATGGGACATGTGTAATGACATAAGTGCCCCCTGAGGGGAATACTCAAATGTAAGTGTATAATTGTAAAAGCACTCCCCATGTGGATATATATATACAACACAGGCCACGGGGAGAAACCCTAAGCCATTGCTCACCTAACTCTCCACTACCATACTCTCTCTCTCTCTCTGTTTGGTCTGTAACCACAACACTTACGTATTTGTAAGATATTTTAGAATCGCAACACCATCATTCCTAGGCACGATAACCAAACAATATTTGGATTTAAATTTAAGTTCAATTCCACTTCACAAATTCATAAGTCATCCAATCAACAGAATTAGAATCATAAATCAATTTTATTTCAACATGAAATTAAATTGAAGCTTCAATTCAATTGACCTAATTCAATTCTGATATCCAAATGGAGCCTTAGCGAAGATGTCAGCATTTTTCCATACACCTGAGAATGAAAAATTGAAAATTGCTAGCTAGTACTACAACAAGAGTAGAGCGACAGCAAGTCTCTGTCAGGAGCAGAGCTAGCAGGGGATGCTGGTATGTTGGGGCACACCCAAAAATTGAAACAATTTCACGAAATCAATGTTGCAATCTTGGCCGAGCCCATAACAAACAACACACTCGTAGCCCCACACCAACCCATAGGCACCAAGTCAGCTCACAACCACCTTCATTTCCAATTCCTCCTCAATTCCCAGACCCTAACTTTCTTATCTCCTCTCCACCTCACCAGTGGGAGCAGCCGAGCAGGAGCAGGCAACGGCAGGCGGCAAGGCGCGGCGCTGAGTAGCGAAGAGAGAAGGAGGAGTGCGGTGTGGGAGCAGGCAAGAGCCGGCGAGCGCAGCACTGACGCGGGAGGTGAGTAGAGCCAGAGGCGGTGCGATGCACAGGCACAGAGAGAAGGAGCACACATGGGAGAAGGTAGAGATGAGTGCAACGCCTGTGTTGGAGCAGTTGACTGCACGACGAGTGCGTACCGGTACATAGCCACATGCCACAATAAGTTTTTATTTTGATTTGCCGATTTATATTATATTTTTGGCAAATTTTGAACTTGTATGTTAGAGTTATGATGTTATGAAACCATTTTACAAGACTATAGAATTGTACGTACGAAGTGTATACGTTTATTACAAATTTTTTTAGCTCTGCCACTGGTCTCAGTTGCTATTAATAAAACAGGGTGGCCCTTATGGGCCTCTAAACCTTTTTTTAAAAAATCTAGTTGTGCATTCATGCTTGCTGAATGGTACTAGTCAAGACTTGTAGTAGGTATTACTGGAATAAATCTCCTGATAAACCTACCGAGCGCGGACAGTGACAGAGAGAGATTAATGCCCTGTTCTTTTAGAATGTGGTTAAAGGTTTTTAGGTGTGGTTAATAGTTTTTGGTTATATTTTTTGAGATACTAACGAATGATGAAGACATTGATACTAGAGATGGCAATGGGTACCCGATACCCGAATACCCGACGGGTTTTACCCGATAAAGAGACGGGTATGGAAAATTTTATGTACCCATGGGTACGTTATTGGGTGAAATCCTCTACCCGCCGGGTAGGCGGGTGCGGGTGTGGGTATATACTACCCATACCCGTCTACCCGCGGGTAATGAATACCCGCATTAGACAACTAGACATTCCACTCAAATGTTAATTTTATTATCTACTTGTTGTTGATTGTTTATTTGTTTGTCATATGTTGATATGGTCATGTCAAGTATGTTTGTGTGATGTACTAATTTTGATCATTAGACGCTTTTGTGCTTGGCATGTATGATTAATGAATGTCTAAATTGATGATATTCTTATGTGTTGAACCGGGTATACTTGCGGGTACGGGTTACCCGTCGGGTAGTAATACCCGCGCGGGTACGGGTATGGGTAAATTTTCCTACCCGCGTGCGGATACGGGTAACCTGACGGGTAAATTTACACCTAGCGGGTACGGGTATGGAATGGCAATACCCGATGGGTATTTACCCGTTGCCATCTCTAATTGATACACACCGATAGGCTCGAGAAGCTATTTAGAGAAGCAACTTATAGAAGTCACTTGGAGAAGTCGTTCCATTTGTTTTGGTTTTTGGAGAAGCCAGATTTAAAAGCCACCTAAAAGCCCAAAAGGGTTACAGTTGATGAATTTTGTCTACGTTTTTCAAGACTATAGCAGATTGCATATATGAATTTATGCTTAGAATTGTTGAAAATCCGCTTTAAAAAACTATACTATTTTTTATTTTAAAAAAGGCTAAGAACAACCTCTAATATGATAGTTGGGCATTCATATCGTCACTGCAATGCAGCAGGTTGACCGGGCAGGCCACGAGGAGGTAGTCAGTAGGGAGCAGACGATTAAGCTTGCGAGATGGCAAGTAAGGCGTCAGACTACCAACATGCTGTAGCATCGGTAACGACATGGGTTCGGTTGTCTTTTTATTTCTGGTTGTTTGGGCTGCCACCTGAACTCTTTTTTTTTTTTTTTTTTGCAGGGCGTTTTTTCTGCATAGTTTGTGCATGCTAGGAGCGGCTTCATGGGCCGACTCATTTTTGGTCGCTATTGTGATGTTCCGGTGGGTTTTCTTCAGCACATCTATTTTGCCATGAAACAAACATTTCTATAAGTGTGGTTTCGTACCAAAGCACAATAATGATTCTGTTCCATGAAACAAACCTTTTAGAAACGATTTATCGGAACAGCCTTTTCGAAACGGGTTATCTGCATTCAATTCGTTTGCAGAAGCGCTTGCGCTAGAGGCAAAAGTCATCAACCACAACCATAAGTGCTAGGACCAAAAGCTATC
The DNA here is from genome assembly GCA_017311315.1 of Dendrocalamus latiflorus. Lineage (NCBI taxonomy): Eukaryota > Viridiplantae > Streptophyta > Magnoliopsida > Poales > Poaceae > Dendrocalamus > Dendrocalamus latiflorus. The sequence continues at coordinate 33,598,781 of CM029655.1, read as the reverse complement.
AACCATAACTATAAGTTATTAACCGTAGCCGAAAAACCCCACCTATTAATATTCTGCCGAGCTAGTGACCACAGTAAATGCTAAACAAAAACCTCACAGGCATCGAATGCACTAGGTGCTACAACCGCGCTACCATTGCTTTGTTTGAGGTCTTGAGGATCATTTGATATCAACAGCAAAATCACCGAAAGAAAGATTGCAGACGTTGTCCTCAGATTAAGTGATCTGCTAGTACATAAACTTTGCAATCTACCTAGCTTTACGAACACATGGTTATTACTGCCACGCAGTTGTACTGCGAAAAGTTGTTAAAGGCCATTCTGAAACCTTTTTTCGGTTTCACACCCTGCTTAAACACAGGCAAGCACGTATCCAAATTTGCTCGGTGAATAATGCCACTCCTACTGAAGACTAGCACTACGACTAGTTTGTGGTATATCACTGGAATAAAATCTCTCGATAAAGAAAGCGCATAAATCCAAAGGAATAGGCCGCTAACTGCTGATGCTAACGCGACAGGTGAAGATCGATCGATCACCACGCTTGCTCAACAAATCCATTGTCTTTTGGATCGAGACGTCTGCTTGCTGCAGCTTGGACCGTCTGTTAATCTCCCTTTCGATCCGTGCGTTGTTCTGAGGATTAGCCAGCGTGATTAGGCGAGGAGGATGCATGGGGACCAAGCCGATCGAATTCCCCTTTGCGTTTGGATTTGTGCCGGCCTCTCCTTATGCTCGCAACGATGCACCCAAAGATTCCTGTGCCTCCTCTACCTGCTTATCTGCATTGGACTGGGCAAGATGCTCGCCGTTCTTCTCCATCTCTGGTAGCCGTAGAAATTCTACTAATTTCCTGAATACTTATCCAAACAAAAAAAAAAATCTTGTTCACCGGATGTGTGGCTAATAAGAGGACTGGCTGCAGTAGTAGAGATGGAGTGGTATGCTGAATGGCTTCTTGATTATTTAGGTTTACTTTTCGACCATCAGACTCACTTTGTGGATGAAGAACCCAGAGTCGCAGAGCAATTTCTCTTGGCCCCGCTCAGTTGGACTAAAAAGCTATGGCTTATAGCTGAAAGGTGCACTGTAGCGACTGAAATTTCACTGTAACTGAAGGTAATTTCACTGTAGCTGAAGGTGATTTACTTGGCGTAATTAAATTTAAAAAAATTAAAAAGAAAAAATATGCTAGCTCATCACGGACAACGCAAACGAATACGGAAAAAAAGAACCCGGAAAAAAGCTCAAAAAAAAGCCAAAAGTTCAGAAAAAGATGAAATTTATAAATAGTGAAAAATAAACCAAAAGCTGAAACTGAAATGAGCGAGGCCCAACTACTAATAAAACTGCACTAGAGAATAGAGATACATGCGCACCAACTTTAACACCTTGTTTGCCTTTAAATTATATCTTTTTATTTTATTTGCTTTTTTAAAGAATACAAAACAAATACGCGCACTCAACACATCCTACACTCACATAGACACATGTACATATTTTATTTTCTTTATTAATTTCTTTATTAAAGAATACAAAACAGATACGCGTACTAACACACCCTACACTCACAGCACACACAGATCTCTAGCATGCATGCACGTCACACATAACGGATACTACAACTTGTAATTAGTTGTATAAAGGTGTCGCAGGCAGCTGAAATCTTCCAACGTGAGCAAATCGGGCGTCAACGGGAATAAACAGGACCGAGAAAGCAACAAAGGTGAAGTACAAGAAATTGACGTCGCCCGTCAATGGCAACAGGGCACTTTCGGTTGTTGTTGCTGGACTTTCAGCTAGCTCTGAACCGTATAGCTGTTCCGAAGAAGTTTCACGGGATATTATTTGGTGCAACGATGTGGTAGGATCGTACTAGCTAGAACACAACACCGGTGATGTTGATATATCGAAGTGAGACATGGATGCACGTAGCCTTCGCTATCTTTAACCAAACATATAACGACTCTCATCCTTGCTCTCTAGACCTGCAAAATGGGAAAACGCATGGTCTCAAATGATTGATATACTATTTACGTTGCAAATCAATTCCCAGTCAATTAATAAGAATCTCGATTGAAAATGCCAAGTCGCCAACATAAGGAATCGGTAGCAAGTTTCTCACGTGGATACATCCACTTGGTTGTTGCTTATGACTTAAAGTTTTGAATTCTAGTAATTCATCAAAGACAGTACGCAAAGGAAAATAGTCGCATGTGATTTTGATCAGTACAATTGAACTCAGTATAGCTGTTCCGAAGAAGTTTCACGGGATATTATTTGGTGCAACGATGTGGTAGGATCGTACTAGAGCACAGCACCAGTGATATGATGTTGATATATCGAAGTGACATGGATGCACGTAGCCTTCGCTATCTTTAACCAAACATATAACCACTCTCATCCTTGCTCTCTAGACCAGCAATATGGGAAAACGCATGGTCTCAAATGATTGATATACTATTTACGTTGCAAATCAATTCCCAGTCAATTAATAAGAATCTCGATTGAAAATGCCAAGTCGCCAACGTGAGGAATCGGTAGCAAGTTTCTCACGTGGATACATCCACTTTGTTGATTATGACTTAAATTTTTGAATTCTAGTAGTTCATCAAAAAACAGTCGTATGCGATTTTGGCAGTACAATACAACTTAATACACTTTTTACTACAATATTTTCTGTTAAACCTGTATTGAAAAAACGTATGTTTAAAAGCTAGTTACTGTAGCACGTATAAACTGAAGCGAGCTGAAAATCCTACGAAAAACAACCATAATCTTTGAATTCCCTAGTCGCTTGGATATGTTCTCCTGTAAGGCTTACTAGCCTCATAGGCGCGGCGTCACGCCGCGCCAGCCACCGTGTATACCGAAGTAAAAGAGGCGATAATTTATGAGGAGTTTTTTTAAAAAAAATCGAGGGCACATGTGTATTTTCGAAAAAGTCAAAGGTCTTTTTCGTACAAAATTGAGGACCTGTACGTAACTAAACGAGGACCCGTACGTAAATTAGAAAATCGCGGAGCGCTATCCTGCAAAGTATACAAAATCTCGGTGAAGTGGAGGGGTGTTTTTAGAAAAATTGTTTTAAAAAAACTGGCAGGGACCTTTTTGCGAGAACCAAGGACCTTTACGTAATTTTGGGAAAACGAAGGGGTTTTTTCGCAAAAAACGCCCCCCCCCCCGACCGTACGAAGATTCCCTAGACACGCGGCCGACAGAGCGAGCGCACGGGCAGGAAATCGCTGGCGTGGCCACTCCTCCGGGCGGGGAATCCCCCGGGTATAATGGGGTTAGTATTTGGAGATGCAATGCAATCTTTTTGGATCCGTATAGAATTTGAACTAAGATTATTTCCATCCCAAGAGATTGGATAGGCACCGTTTGGTACTATGGTGGATTATGATAAGGGCATTTGTAGTGTATTAAAATAGAGAGTCTTAAGCCACCTTAAGGTCAACCTTATACATTACAGGGGTGACCTTAAGCATGCTATAAGCAAAAAAAAACTTAAGGCTGGTCCTCAAGCTAAAGACCTGGCCATAAGCATTAAAATACAATTTTTCTTTATCTGTCAAATGGGACCGTCTTAAGGCCCCTTACGTTATATACACTATGGAGTCAGCCTTAAGGTTTAGATGGGACCCACCTTAAAGCCCCTTGGGTTATATACACTACAGATGCCCTAATAACAGTTTAGTACTGTGGTTGATTATGATAATCACATTTTGGTTGAGCTGCTTTATTTTGAATCAAATTTGTTAAACACATAGTAACAATTTTTCACAAGTTTTATTTCATAGTAGCTTTAAAAATAAAACATAGCACACTAGCCGCAACGATTGAGAATTTGTTAAAAAAATCATTGCCCTGCTCGAATTTCTGAAAATATTTTAAAATGAAGTTGTTGCAGTAGCTTTGTTACCAGTAACACTCGGGAAAAAAACAAATTGAAAAGCACCCCAATTTAGATTTTCTAGTAGAGTGGTTGGTTGGAACGGCCTCGCGGGCCTGGCCGCTCGTACCAGGATCATAAAGTTCGCATCAAACTGCGCCCTTCAAAAAACTGCGCCGTTCGCGCCGCTTCGTAGACACGTTCCACCTGGAACGCGACGGTCCAAGCGTTGCCAGCCAGGGCATCTGGCCCGGCGGTGCACGCGGACCGGCTCCACGCAGAGCGTCTCCTCCTCCTCCTCGTCGACCACCACCCCCACATGAGTTGGAAAGTCAAAACTTAATGCGCCGCTTTTTGGTACCCGGAGCGAATTGTTTAAACGGGAAGGTGGCGCGACGTGTGACTGACGAGCGGGCCTAGGTCCACGTGGGGCCGACGCGTCAGGTCCCGCCTTGTCCGACAACCTGTGATGATGCATCGGCACTAAATTATTCCTTTCGTGTTTGCAGCCGCGCTGTCGTCTCGAGCAGGTTTCCACTCTAGTCCTCAGCGTATTCTGGTTTTTCATGTTTCAGCCGCTTCAAATCTGTGCTAGTATCACCAATGGTTGAATTGTTGCTGCTGCTATCTTTCTTACGAGGGATTTGGGGCGCAGCTAGGGGTGCAAACGGGTCGGGTTAATCCCGACCGATCCGGCACCGAATCCGTTTGGTACCGAATCCGATTGGTACCGAATCCGGAGAAAAAATATGGGTTAGGATATGGTAATAACAATATCCGTCCGAATCCGATACGTCTTCAAGTTTGATTTCAAGTTAGTGCTACTATTTAACGTTTCATTTTGTTTTGCAATGGTAAAATAAAATTTTCCACATCAGCTATTAAGTAGTAACATCAAGTTCTTGACAGTACGTCCTCCTACTCCATTTGTTGTACTGCATCCATTCCTTACAAACGGGTTAATCCCGACCGATCCGGCACCGAATCCGATTGGTACCGAATCCGATGGTACCGAATCCGGAGAAAAAAATATGGGTTAGGATATGGTAACAACAATATCCGTCCGAATCCGACCCGTTTGCACCCCTAGGCGCAGCCTCCGTCTACATAGCTAAGTGAAGTTTAATATGTGCTAAAATAGAAACTTTTAATATGCATCGAATGGTTTAGCGTTAGGCTAATATCAACGCATGTAGATACTCTTTTACTCGTATGGTCATATATAGGTTTTGGTGTGCAAATTTGTAAAAGTATATTTAGAGGGTGTTTATATTGGCTACGGCTAATAATTTTTGGCTGAAAATAAATAGTAGTGGCCGAAAGAAATAATTTTTAGAAGGACGAGTGGTAAGAAAAGTGAGAGAGATATGAAAGCACCAGATGAGAGTGAAAGGGGTGGTGTGCATGATGCACTTGTGACCCCTGCCTTATCCTCGGAGCGAGAGGAGTTGATAAGCCGCTTCGAAGAGCTGGGTGTTTATATTGACTTTTAACTTCTTCAAGCAAAAGTCAGAAGCAGAAGCCCTTAATAATCGTGTGAATGATCTTTGGATCAAAATCAGGTATTTTCTAACCATTGGATGAAAAATCAATGCTCCATATCATCCCACCCACCCCCATATAAAACCACATCCCGCATCCCTAACCCTAACTCTCCCTCACTTCCAACCACCACTGCCCTACTCCCTCTGGTGGCACTGCCTCACTGCTAGCCCCATGCTTATTGCTGCTACCGCCTCCAGCAACTACTGCCTCCTCTTCCGCCACTGGTACCGCCCACCTCCTCTTTCTCTATCGGTGCCGCTACCTTCTTCCCTGTTGTAACAGCCCAAAATTAGCTTCCAAATAAAATTTGAATGATTTTCATGGAGTTTAAAATTTTTTCGTGCATGTTTAAAATTTTCCCAAAAGCCTTGCTTGAAATTAAAATTTTAAAATAAATCCCTTGGCCCAAAAATATAATTTCAAATTTTCTAAAAGGTAATTGGGTGCTAATAAATTTTTTTCTAAAATTTCTGTGTGCAAATACCCTTTGAAATTTAAATTACAAATTCATAACCCAATTAAATCCCAAATAAAAGTTGTCCCAGCCCATGCCTTCTTTCTCTCCCATCTGGTCCGCACGCTGGGCCCCGCCTTCCCTTCTCCCGTTGTGCGCAGCACCGTCATTGACCTGGCTGCCCTGTCCTCTTTACTTTGGTGAGCTTAGACCTTGACCATCATGTCCCTAGCGTTTGCCTTGATCTCTCCGTGCTAATGCACCCTTTATTTTGCCTCACTGTGCACTAGAGCCAATAGAATGCCTTTGTCCTCCATGTCCCCGACCCGTCACCACCATCGATCTCCTCCTCCACTCCATCTCTCGATGAGCCCTTTCATTCCCATGAAATTATTTGTACCGCAAACATGGTAGGATAGCCATTGTAGCACCTAGGAGCCCATAGCACCGCTGACAGATTCACCTCGGTGTGATCTAACACACCTTGAAGGCCTGGCCTCTGCGTGGTTCCCTTCGACCAATGATAGTTGTTGCCTTGGTTGAACTTTGCTTTGCCTCGATGGCATCTTCTCGGCTAGGGGCTCCCCCTAGTTTGACAGACTCAACTCGGTGAGTTCTAACACGTCTCGATGGCCTAGCCTCAGTGTGGCTCACTTTGGCCTCGACGGCTCTTACCTCGAATGAACTTCACTTCACCTCGATGGTGTCTCCTAGATTGAGGGCTTCCTCCAGCTCGATGGATTTGCCTCAGTGAGCTCCAACAAGCCTCGATGGCCCCTTTGCAATCAAGATTTTTCCAATGGGAGATGGTGATGTTCTTGCCTCTCTGACTGAAGTGCCGCTTGTGAGCTTCATCTTGAGTGCTAAGTCTTTTCTGATGGGTAACAGGGTAATGGGATATCACTGGTAAAAGAATAGCAAGTGAACTTTATTCTAGCACTAGGAGCAAGAACACTCATAGCCCCTTTGCATTCTTGCCAGAGAAGGCTGGGCAGTCACAGGATAAACTTTGGGTATCCTCGCTTCACGTCACACCAGCCAGCGCACGGTCCAACAGTACTCCCTCACAAAAATACATCCCGAGCACCAAGTTTTTCACAGTGGGAGGCGCACCACAACCACCCCGGCTCAAGTCGACTCTACCACTACTATTTGGGCTTGACCTAGTGGGATCCACCTGCAGCGATCTTGGCAGCCACCTCAGCTTCAATTCTCTCACGCACCAGGTTCAAGTGCAGGCCAAGGACTATAGATCTAGCCATGGTGTCATCGCCTTCCGCATCCTCTATGATGCCACCCCTAGTCCAAGTCAGCGTTTCGCCAAAGACAAGGTTGGCATCACTCCCGAGAAGGTGACTCGCTGCACCCGCAGCCTTGGCTTGGCCTGACGTGACTTGATCAATCTTGATGGCTTCCTCTCATTTGAACTTTGCTTCTCCTAAATTGCGTCCCCCGACCATGGACTCCCTCTAGCTCTACGGATAATCCAATCACCTTCTTCCATTGAGGACCACGACCTGACTTACAGAGTACTCGTGCCTCACAGTCAATGCCTCGATGAGTTGGCCACACAGTCTCTGATGAATTGACCACCTTGCGTTCAGATGCATATCTCCTCGCCTTGATGGGCGGCCCTTAGTGAGTTGAGAACTCCTCCCGAGGTACCTAAGGCCAACCCTAGAGGGGCCCAGGGCCAATCTCGGACCGACCTCGGAAAATTGAACGTGGAGGGTCCATGCGAGTACTGTTACAGAGGTGTATTTTCTATGTTATGTTGTGTTTGATTGTTCAGCTTATCCATTGTTAAAACATAAAAAGAAACACAAAATAGTGTGTGTGTGTGTGTTTGAAGCTTATGGTTTTGTAAAGTTATATGTATGTTTGGAGAAATCTTTTGCTTTTAACTGCAGGAAAGGCGATGCTATCTTTACCCTTAAGTTTACTAGTCGAGTACTTCACTCAATAAACTATAACAAGTAATTAACTAGTCATTTCCAACCATCGATAAAAAGCAAGCTGCAAAAAGATATGCTTATTTTTCACCTACCCGCAAGAAAAACCGCAAGAAAAATAAACTAATGACAGCTCCACCAACTAATCAAAACTTACTTCTTTTCTCTACATCTTTGCTATATTCTACTATTCAAACCAACAATCATATATACAAAAGTTGATTACCAAAACGTCAAAAGTTTATAAACAACCAATCAAAAGCCACTTAATAATCGGTTTGAGAATCGAGTTTAAAAATATCATTCTGGCCATATTGTTTAGCCTTTTGTACGATGTACACATAGCACTTCTCTTGCTCAGAGTGACACTCCTACGCTGTACATTTTAACTAGATATTTTCATCGCATTACACCGCTTAAGTTGGCATGCCTTTCACGTAATCATTTTTAAAAGGAACTTCCTTGATAATCATGTCTCAAACACACAGAGCACGCGTACGAACACTGTTACAGCATACTATCACCATGCCACATATACACATGGATTATCCAGTGGGCCCATGGCAACATTAAAGGACCTCTTTGTAAAACCATAACAAATATGAGGACGAAACAGAAAATGCTCACCGTGTTGTTGCAGTAAGTTTACTTGCTCCAAAGTCCACGTCCCTTTACAAATAAAACCCATCTGCACCGACCGAATCGCGTATTTCTCGCTTGTTACCCCACTGACATGTGGGCTCAGCAGATACTAACTCCGCATGTGACCCCACTTGTTAGTATAAGGAGGTTAGGGTCTGTTTGATATTGTTACGGCTTATGACTTTTGGTTGAAATTTTTGAATTTTATCTGTTTACGACAGAGATTACGGAGAGAGATATTCGCTTACGATTTTGGTTGGTACAGATATTGAGTTTTTAACGCGTACTACAATTAACTTGTAAACCCGTCTTAAGAAAATACTCTGCTTGAAAGTTAGATATTGTAGCAAAAGTCAAAAGTCGCTTTTAGAAGTCGTAAAGAACATTGCTTATGAGAGGTAGTATATGATTTTAGCCGGTACAGCTAAATTTAATATAGTTTTTACTATAATATCTCTTTAAGCAAATGTATAATTTAAAAACTAGTTATTATGAAAAGTATAAGTATAAACCAGTTTAAAGCTCAAAAGAAGCACGTTTACACGGGGGAATATTAAAAGGCACCGGAAAAGTTACCCGTCCCGAGCCAACCACTGCACCACTGTGGCGAGTGAGCGAGCGCGGGAGGCACCAGCTGAGCTGAGCTCGTTGCTTTTGTTGGTTTGCTCCGCTCCAATTTATGGCGCTTTAATGCCACCAACGAAGAGTTGGAGGGCCGAGCAGTGATCGCATCAATGGCGATTGCGTCGTCGCCCAAATCCAAATCTTCTCCGCCTCCCTCCCTCCCCATCCTCCTCCTCCGTCTCCATCTGAGATTCTGAGCTCGTTTCCACATTTTCCTTCTCCTTGGTTCCTTGGAACACCACCCAAGAAATTCTTTCTTCTTCTTTTGCTATATTTTTTTGGTTGATGGTGGCGGTGGTACTAGCACTGCCTTGATGTGTTGACAACTCTGCTCGCTCTGCTCCGCCATTAATTCCTCCCTGCCGCCGCTGCTGACTTGCTGCTAGTGAGGCACGAAATAAGAGGGTTTGAATTCAAATCGACAAGGGCAAGCAGACGGTTCAAGAAAGGTCGCGTTTCTTGGCTCCTTGGTTGACTGTTCTTGGTTTCTAGATTAGCTAGCCAGTTGGCCAGATTTGCTGCAAAAGCAAAGATTTTTTCTCAGAGTTGACGTGCAAAGATTTTGTAGATTTTCTATTGCCTTTCTTTTTCATGGTTTTTTGCTAGCTTGTGCTAGCGAATCCTTGGTCCAAGAGCCCGAGAAAGGTAGCCATGGTGGCCGAGCCGCTGGTGCACAAGGTGCTGTCCATGGCGACGTCATCGTCCACCTCGTCGTCCTCGTCCAAGAAGGTGAAACCGGTGGTGAGTGCCAAGGGCGCTGCCGCGGAGGACGGCAGGGTGGGCATCCTCTCGTTCGAGGTAGCCAACGCCATGTCACGCGCGGCCAACCTCTACCGCTCGCTCGCCGACGCCGAGGCCGCGCGGCTGCTCGGTCCGCTCTGCCTCGGCTCTCACGCCGTGCGCGCGCTCGTCCCCGGCGACGACGCGCGGCTCCTAGCCCTCGCGCTCGCCGAGAAGCTCGACGCGCTCAACCGCGTCGCCGCCGTCGCGATCCGTCTCGGCCGCCGGTGCACGCTCCCGGCGCTCCTGGGATTCGACCACGTCTACGCCGACCTCCTCGCCGGCCGCTCTGACGCCGCCGCGGCCGCCTTTGCCGTCGCGTCCCCATCGGAGGCCGCCGCGCTCGTCCGCAAACTCGACCGACTCGCGGCCGCCACGGCCGCGCTCTACGCGGAGCTCGAGGCGCTGGCTGAGCTCGAGCAGTCTGCGAGGAAGCTTCCCACCGACGAGGCACGCCGCGCGCTGGAGCAGCGCACGCGGTGGCGCCGCCACGACGTGCGCCGGCTGAGGGACTCTTCACTCTGGAACTGGACCTACGACAAGGCCGTCCTCCTGCTCGCGCGCGGCGTATGCGCCATCTACGACCGCATCCGCCTCGTGTTCGGCGACCCGATGCTCGGTCTCGACTTGCTGGCGACTAGCCGGAGCTCACGGCAATGTAACCAAAGCCGGCAACTTTCTGGTCCGGTCACAGGGAATTCAGGTCCTGTTAGGACCAATCTCAGTGATGTCAAGTCAGGGCCGATTGCCAGAGTCGATGTGGATGTGCCGCGCTCTGTGAATTTTCGGTCGAGTTGTGGGGCAAGCCCAGGGAAGATGTTCATGGAGTGTTTGAGCTTGAGTAGCTCGGTATCGTGGAAGGATGGATTTGAGGATGAGTTCTTGGAGGATGCCAGCTGCATTAGCACAATCAGGTCGGGGATGCTTGTGCCATTTAGCGGCGAGCAGGGGATGTCCACGACGGCAGCCAAGAGCGGCAAGATTGGCAAAAGGGTGCGGTTTGGTCCGAAGAGCACAGTGACATCACTTGCTCCGCCGTCCACAATTGGTGGGTCATCGCTTGCATTGCATTATGCCAATGTCGTCATCATCATCGAGAAGTTGCTCCGGTACCCACATCTTGTTGGTGACGAGGCACGGGATGATTTGTACCAGATGTTGCCGTCGAGTTTGAGGGCATTGTTGAGGAAGAATTTGAAAACGTATGTCAAGAACATGGCGATCTACGATGCGTTCCTCGCACATGATTGGAGGGAGACGCTTGAGAAGACACTAGCATGGCTTGCTCCGATGGCGCACAACATGATCAGGTGGCAAGCCGAAAGAAATTTTGAGCAACAGCAGATTGTGTTGAAGGGAAATGTGTTGCTGCTGCAGACGTTGTACTTTGCTGATAGGGAGAAGACGGAGGCGGTGATTTGTGAATTGCTTGTCGGGCTAAATTACATCTGCCGGTACGAGCAGCAACAGAACGCACTGCTTGACTGCTCAAGTAGTCTTGACTTCGATGATTGTATGGAGTGGCAACTGCAGGAGAGTCCAAGGTCAGGGTTCTGCTTTGTTCCATAGTGTACAAGTAATATGAAACAGCAAAGGGTACTTGTGCTCTGGTTTGGATTTCTTTCTCTTTTTTCCCTTTCTTTTTTTTTGTGCATGTTGCACATGAGATCATTATCTATTCATAGATGAAATATAGGATTGCCTAATGCTTTGTCCACTGGAAAGATGCTCAGTCTAACTCCGGTTGTGTAGATACTTCCTTGAATCCTTCTGTCAGGCAATCTGAAAAGAGGTTTGTTCCATACTACATTTGCATGGGGTGTGATGTGGTGGGACAGATTTGTGGGTAACTAGATAAAATTATCCAAATTGGTACTGAAGTCACAAAGTTTCCCCTATGTTTAGCTATTGAATTCTAGCATACGGAATGTTCAGATTTATGATTATTAAGTCAAGTGCCTTAGTAATTGTTTTTCGTCAGCATGGGACTTTGCTAAAAGCACATTGAGAAAATCTAAGATATTGTTACACAAAGGTATAACATTAGACATTAATTTAGGGGGTATTACATCAGGGTAGTAGATGCTGATGCTAACCCACTCATCTTAAAGGTGAATAATATCATAAGCTGTGTATCGTAAAACGACAAGTTTAGTTGGTACGTCAATTAGTTTACCTTCTCTGAAGGATTTCCCACTTCTGCTGAGCATTGTCTGCTCAGAAGGTACAGGTGATATTGAAGATGGCAACAAGACAATAGGAAAAATGTCAAAGATCGCTCATTTTAATAAGATCAATCACCAATACAGCTTGCTATTATACACACAGATATGAACTGTGAGTGCTACTCTGCACCACGAATGAATCCCTTTTGTTTCAGAGACATACATGCCGTTCATCTGTCTACAGCAAGTTGGTAAAGCATACACAGTAAACATTCATTAGCAATCAGTAAATGTAAGAACTATTCTTGGTCCTTTCTTAGGTACTGATGGGGACAATAATGGGCTACAGTCTCATTTGTTGCTCTACCCTTTAAACTCGCCCTGACTTTTTTCACACCCTGCACTTGTGATTGCTGTGCTAGCATACGGATTTCCTTGCAGTTTGCATCATTGTATTTCAATGCTTTTTTCAGATTGCAAGTGCCGTCCTCATTGTGTATATTGTAAAGACATTACAAGTGAAATGGTTCTGAATTGAACTCTCCATTGGTTGATTCAAGTTACATATACAGTGATATATGCATTTTGCCTAAGTTCTTTTGGTATACAGTTACACCTAGCACTCTTTGATCCTTCTTTTGGATACCTGATCGTATAATCTTGATTTGCAGTTAGTGCCTTTGATTCTCTGAAGGTATGTTTGTCTGAAGATGCGTACTTCTCATCTCCTTTGGCTATTAACAGCATTGTTAGTGCCATGATGCACTTAGCAAGTTAGCATTTGTTTCACAGCTTTTCTAGGAGTACTTGCATAACTTGATTGCACCTTCCAGGTGTGGTTGTATATTTTGTTGTGATGCGTTTGCAGTACTTGATGACATTTAGGGCTGCAAGCTCACCATCGTCTCTGTGGTCCGAGCAACGGTGGTGTGAGTTATGATCTGTGACGACTTTCGTTAACAACCGGTGTTCCGTTCCTTCGTATATCTGTCAGGCTAGTAGTACAGGGAAGGATTGAATCGTGAGACTGGATCCACATCTTACTCGATTTGTTTACTCAATCCATACTAATCCATTCTGTATTTTTCAGTTTCTGATGACCTGATACCAAATGATGAAAAATACACGCTGTGCTGAAAAACCGAAAAATACTGATGTGTATTGCGCTGAAAAATACACATCTGAATACAGGGTCAATGGTTAGGGACTTGGGGTTGAGGTCAGAAACTCAGAATCAATTGGTTTTGAGCTTGGAACTGAGCTCAAACTCGCCCCAAATAGGCTCAAGCTCAGCTCGGATGTGCTTGACGGTAATTTAGAAGTCTATATTACAAGATCAATACTGGAGCTCGAGCTCAGAATCTCCTCCAATAAAGGTTCGAGCTCGAGCCAACCAAGTTCGAACCGAACTCGGATAGCTGGTCGAGCCCAAGCTATTTTTTGACAGCCCCAGTGATAAGACATGGCACCAGCACTGCATGTGATTATCAATGCATTTTGAGGTAGGTACACGAGTACAATGTATCACTATTAATGTAGTACAACTTGGGGAAGGGAAGGGGGAAGACTCCGAAGGAAGAGGCAAATTGGGACAGATATCACAGATCTTGGGAATAGTACAGCTGATGATGCTGGCAAGTTTAAATAAGCTTTGGAGTACATGGCTTGCAGCTTTGGAGACTCGCCAGTCGCCACTGCTGCTAAAAAGGCATCGTCAGCTTTGATCTGAGCTGCCCTGTCATGCCACTTCCAGCTGACAGTTTGGCACAAAAGGTAACTATGCTACCCTACCAACCGGAAAGAATGAATTGATACAACATAAGTAAATCTATCTTCTTTTCAAAAAAACCAAATCCGATAATATGAGAGTAGGAATAAGCAACAACACAATGCTAGATTGCTAGTACTAGCGGTAAGTCCCATAGTAGTGCTTGGGCCTGGTCCGATTATTTGGTGGCTTGTGGGGC
>CM029655.1:33496305-33584658 GCA_017311315.1 Dendrocalamus latiflorus | reverse complement strand
CCATCTAGTATCTCCTAGTCTTCTCACACGTTTGTGTTCACGGTCTCACTGTCTTCTCACTCATGGTCATCAAGGCAGTTGATAACTTGATATGATTCAGGTCAGTACAATCGTAGTCTTCTGTGAAACCACAATGCATGCAAAAAATTTGATCCTTTGAAGTTCATAGCAAGTCTCTGCTTGACGCTTGATCGGAAATCGGTACTCGAGATAGAGCTCGAACAACAGATTGCACATTCAGCGCAATAAACCAAAACCGCCGTGTAACATCAATGCCCTACAGAGCCATACCGATCATACCACCGCGCTCAGCCTCGAGCATTGAGTTCTGATTAGACGGCACTCACGAACGCCCAGTTCGTTCTACAGTGCAAACTTCAGAGGACGCAGCAAGCGTCGTACAATCAATTCCTCCTACTACACAGACGCACCCAGGCTTCGATTTCTTGGCTCTCGGCAGGAGGACAGTGAGTGTCCTTTAAGAGGGGAAGGTAGAAGGCAGGTGTTCCTGCTGGGATGGGGAGGTGAGCTTTGGAGACATGCCGAGCTGTATTCATGTGATGGCTTTTGATGCTGCATTGCATTGCATTGCATGCAGTGCAGTCAATGAGCACGCACTGAATCACTCAGTGTTGGACAACAGCAACTACAGTGAAAGGTCTTAAGCTTCTGGACCCCCCATTGCTCCTCAATTTGAAACGGGTTGGTTGCGCGGAACATACAGCGTGGGCAGTTACTGTGAAATCGTTACGAACCGTTACTGACATATGGGCCCCCTTGAATTTGTTTCTGTCTGGGGGGGGGGGGGCACCTACAAGCTAGTGTCTGCAACAGCATTGCGCGAAATTTCATCCATACATTTAGTCACAGTCGTTTGAAATCATATTATGTGGCAAGTTGAATTTAAACAATGATCAGAGAGCCAGATTTATGGGCACTTATGTTGCTATATGGACCAGAGTTCAGCAACTATGTGTTCCAATGGTTCGAAACTTGAAATATGGAAGAACCTGAACTTTTTTTTTTGAATGAAAACAGTAGGAAAGGATCCTACTGTATATATATTATATTAAATATAAAAGAGAGAAAAAGTTACAAATACAAATTTACATGGAGACAAGATTTAAGTAAGATGACTAAGCCATTCTTCTATGAAAGGAAAATAAGACTTTTTTGCCGTATGGATAACCATGGCAAACTCATGTTTGAATAATCTTTTGCATTCTTGGATTGTGGGTTCTATTGCTTGAAAAACCTTCTTATTCCTTGTCATTCATATACTCCAGGCCATAAAGATGACTACTTCCATATAAAAGGGTGGTTGTAGCCTGTCTCTGACGTCAATAATTGACTCATGAACTGAGAGATTTAGAGTCCTTGCAGGACAAACAAAATCCCATCACTGTTGCACAAATTGACACCCAAAGAAGAGATGATGCAAAGTTTCCTCAAATCCTGAATCACAGAGAACACAAGTGTAGCTTCCCATGCTAAATTCTTCCTTCGGAGGTGGTTCTTTGTATTCAATCTGTCTCTAAGCAACAGCCAGAAAACAACACTTTGTGCCTAGACTGACAACAGCTTTTCCAAAGCCATTTGAATGAATTTGGGATTTGAACATGTCCCATTGTAATTGCATATGTTTTCACTGAAGAATAAATTCCATTGCCCCAAATGTATTACCAACTATCCTCCTCTTGTGTCAACTGAAGATTCTGAATATGTGCCTCCAGTTCTACAAATTGTGAGCTTGAACTGACAATGGTAAGTAAAACAGTTCTTGAAATTCTTCTACTGCCTTTACTTGTGCAATGGTAAGATCATCAGTTTTGGCATAAGAGAAATCTGGAGTGTTTGCAAAGTCAGAATACGTCCATTCCAAATGTCTCTCCAAAAGAAAACTGTATTGCCTTTCCCTGGTTGACAAGTAGAAGTGCCTTCATAGAGATCAAGCAGTTTCAAATTATCCCTCCACCAAAATGAGCCATCAGTGAATTTATCAGGTGGGTGTTCATCATTATAAATTAGCTTTCCCATACTATTTTCACCCAAGGCAGGTCTGCATGTAAATTTTTCAGCAGCAAGGCATCATTTTGAGCAGCAATATTTAGAATCCCCAGTACTCCTTGTTTCCTGGGCTTACAGACATTCTTCCAAGCCACTAAAGACGAACCTGAACTTAATTTGCAAAGCTGCTCTTTCTCCATCTACTGCCTAGTGCCCTCCATGATGACTCAATGCCAATTGACCCACCAGTGTAAGTGTGTGAGCGTAACCTTATCAGTAACTAGCAGTGTACTTTTTGGGACCATCAGGGTAACTAATCATGCACAGTGATGCATCTTCTGCCCCCTTCTAAGCTTGTGCTAGGGCCGGCACACTGCCCTTGCATCTTGCAGCAATAGACACCTGCATTTGGAGACAAACGGTGGGCTCGTGTGCTCCCCAATGCGGCCAAGAAAGTCATCTCCCTGCGAACCATTCATCTTATGAAGTTGCTACAATCCGTCACTGACATGTGGGTCTTGGGGTAAATCGCACCGGTCAATGGGGCCGTGCGCCATGGACTATTCCCAAAGCCAAAGAAGAATCACATCCATTGGTGATCTCCATATTTCAGCTCATAATCATGTGAAACATATAGACTTGCCTTGAGATTATCTTGGCAAAACCTGATCTCATCATGCATGTCCCCTTGTTTCAGGACTAGGCGTGCTCTTGTGTGTATGATGATTGATGAGCTTTATCCGGTGCTTATTGAGTAATGAACCCTACCATCACGAGGGCTCATCATCGTCGCCATCGCAAGCGAATTATGCTAGTTCCTTTTCTTCTTGTGCATACAACTGTTTCCTGCAGCTTCGATATGTAAAGAACCCATCATTTTCGTTTGGCGTTATATTTGTAGGACAGAACTCTCATTCTTATTATTAGGATAGAGCATCCAAGGATTCGTTCTCATGTTCAGTGCACGTTTGCAGTTTTTTTTGCTGTACACGTGTGAATGTACTGCCGTCCCTACAAAAATGCATCTACATGCTCCTTTTTCTTAAAATCAGGGGAAATTAAAAAAACTCCCGCACAAATTAGTATGTTTTTTATACAATATATATATATAATTACACCCGGGAGTAAAAGGTATTTTTCCTATATATATATATATATATATATATATATATATATATATATATATATATATGAAAAATATCTTTTACACCCGGGTGTAATTACACCCACCTCTAATATACCACCTAAATAAACTTGAAATACTCCTTTATCACTTTAGGTATACTCATATACCAATTACAAGATATTCTAATGTGAACCACATGAAAAAATTGCAAGGGAGTCCATAGTTTTTTGCGTATTTTGTAAATACCTTTATATACGTACATAAAAAGGAGTATGTTGAAAAAAATGTACATACCACCTCTGAAAAATTGTTCATACCACCTATATAGTCTTAAATACTCATATACTACATGTACATACTCCTCGTTACGCGAGATACTCCCTACGTTGTGAGATACGACATAGGGTGTAATTACACCCGGGAGTAGAAAAGAGGTATATATATATATATATATTCATTTTCATAATTAGTCCCCTAGTGTCTACTAGTTTAAAAAATACCCCTGTCATTCATTTCCCAGTTAAATCTATAGACTTTTTTTGGGGTACATTCTACTACTAGGGAGGGTGGTACTAGAAATTAAATCTGTCTAGTGATTTCTTGATGGTATTATAGACTTTAGACTTTAAACCTAAATTTCTTTATGGTATTATCAACTTCCCTAAACGTAATCTTGTCCAGAGTCACAGATAACGAGCATTTGGATTTCAACAGGGAAAAGTCGGCGACACAAAATTTATGAATGTGTGGTCAAGGAATTGTGGTTGCTACAAGATTATACTTCCACTGCTTGAACCAGATCGTCAATCATCCGTACTTACTACAGCCATGTTTTTTCTCGTTTACAGTCATGAGAAGGAAAATCCACGAAAATTACTAGAACATCACTAGCGATCTAATTTGAGAGAAGTACAAAATATCATTGTTTCTTCATCGAAAAAAATCTCAATGTTTCTAATACTATCAGTATGAAACGCGGCTGTTATGGTTCCTTGAATTTTTTAAATAATTTATTTTTATTTTGAATTACAGATTTATATCTACTTTTTAATTTTTTAAAGTTTTGATGCTCTGTCGCTCCACGGTTAGGTGATTTAGGTTAGTTGCCCAACCGACCCTAGTCACCCAACTTGATTGAACGACTAGTTCATATCGCCCAATGGTTGAGCGATTTAACATAATATTATAATTCTTTTATTAATCCTATAAAAATAATTATGGAGGAGTAAATGACATTTTTTTGTAGGTAATATATTTAGCAAATCTTGTTTGTAGGTTATTATTTTTTTGAAATAAAAGGACAGACAACGTCGGTTGGTCTGTTTGTAATTTTCGTAGATTCTGAAGGGTACGAAATTTAGTAGACTTGCAATAACATTTTATGATCGTCGTATATTGTTGTAATGCGATAAATTTCTAAAGAATTTTGTGAGGACAATTGAAATAGGAATGACAATATTACAATGCAACAAAGAATTCATACATGAAGGAGAACTTTAAATAAATAGCATAGCGATAACATCACACCAATAGTTCCAACAAGGGGTTACATGGGAACGAAGGATGGTACCCGCTTTGATGTTATGGTCTTTCATTCCAATGGTATGGAGAAAGTCTTGTGCTGTGTTGGGTTGAAAAAAAATCTTCTCATGTTCAAAAAATAAGCACATATTATGTTGATATTTCGAGCAGTTCAGGTCATCATATTAGTTAGTCGTCAGAAAGCGAAGGATCAGATGAATGCCATAGAGAAAGCTTAAGCCGTCGTATATTGTTTATTACTTCCACATATGCGTCGAACTTTAAATTTTTTCATTGGATTAATGAAAGAATTATAATATTATTTTAAATCATTCAATCATTGGGCAATATGAATTAGTCGTTGGGTAACTAGGGACTTGTCGCCTAACTGTTGAGCGATCATTGGGTGACATAAACTAGTCGTTCAACCAGGTTGGACGACTAGAGGCTTATCGTCTAACCATTGGACAACTTGGTCACGTGTCGCTCAACGGTTGAGCGACTAGTCCAAGTCGCCCGACCATAGAGCGACAGAGGGTTAAAACTGCAAAAAAAAAAAAAAAAATAAAATAAAACAGCTATAATTCTATAATTCAAAATAAAAATAGATTATTTTTTTAAAAAAAATTTATGGTTCCTCGTTGTACTGCACTAGCGAACAACAACTCTTGAGTTCGTTTCTTCGCCGAGGCTTCCTCATCCGACATTTGTATAGGCTAGCATTCGGTAAAGCCAGTGGCGTAGCTAGGTCTTGAATTTTGTGAGATCAATTATTATAAATTTTTTAGAGTTTTACAAACTTATGGATAAAATATTAGTATTGTGAGATCAATTATTATAAAAATTTTAGAGTTTTATAAACTTATGGATAAAATATTAGTATTAATTAAGTATTTTTGCAAATACATATCGGTCAGTTAACCTCACAGAAGTAGACTGGCTAGAGCAAGGCAGTGAGGGCCGCCGAGCTCCTCAAGCCGCGCCCCCCCCCCCCCCCCCAACACTTGACGATAGGGAATAGGGATTTCTTTCCCTACCCTAACGCAGGCTAATGCTCCATTGTTGATCCAATGTCAAGTACATGGGCCGACGACCTCAGTCTCTCCAGTGCGGCCCAAGCCCATCATATCCCGATTCTTACGCAACTGCGAGCAAGCTCCGGGAGAAATTACTAGGTGCACATTCATTCCCTTTGAAACAAAGATGCACAATTACAGCTTAACACTCTTGGTACTCTGCCTCCTATACTATCGGGAAAGTATAATTAAATCGTAACTGATGTGGCACCAAGTAGCACTACAACTTTGGTTAGTGCTTGCAGTTCTGTGCACAATGTTCAAGAAGCTTTGAATACCAATTCTGAGGTTTCTAACGTGCACAAAAGACATATTTGGAAAGCTAATGAAGTCTATTTTCCAACGAATCAAACGACACTTGATTTGGAGCTTCCTACACAAAGTTATGGCAATTTCATTGGATGCTGCACGAGCTGTCCGGAGAGACGCACGAGACTTGCAAAACATAGAGTTCGAGTATTGCAATGCAAGTAAGGGTAAAATCCGACCACACCATGACTTTCTAAAGATTGAGAAGGATTCCTTTTCAGGTTCCAAACGGATTTGGAAGCCCCTTGAACCAGAAAACAAAACATATAAAGATTTGAAACCGATTCGGACTCGGATTGGGACAGCTGGCAAGACCGATACTAAAACGTCCATAACTTTCACAAACGGAGTCCGATTTGGGCGTTTTTGGACTCGTTGGAAAGCTATTTTGAAGCCCCACATAATGGACAAGGTGCCAGCCACGAAATCCTCATAGTTAGATCGCAAATTAAGAGAGAATCCAGAGGTAGCAGTTTAGGTATTTCCTTTTTAGTTCGTATTGGAGTTTGTATCGGCCTTAGGCCAAGTAGTGCGTGAGTTGTAATCAAGACCGTGCATTGTGCACCAATATAAGGCCAGGACCTTAGCCCCATTGTAACTTAGACTTTGATTTGAGAAATAGAAACCAGAAAATCACCATGGTTTGGTGGCCATTGTTGGCGTGTTCTTGAGATTTCCATCGAGGAATTGCTCTTGGTGTGTTGAATCCAATTGCGGTGTTGGATTCTACTCGCTGAAACTTCGGTTTCTTTACCCTTTGTTCACGTGCTGCTGTGTGCGTGGGAGAAGGCTTATCTTGGAGAGGGCATCCAACAAGGCGTATCGTGAAAGATCAGGGCCAAAGCAACGGGGTTCAGCTAGCTTGCTAGTGGATCCGCATCATCTTGGTATCAGAGCGTGGTTGATCACGGTACGAGATTGCTGAATTTTTTCTTGATGGCGGGTTCTATGAAGATTGAAGATGGCAAGGCGCGACATAATCATGCCGATCCAATCAGGGAGGTGCTCCAATATGCAGCGTCTTTGCCGCCCGAGGTACGAATTGGATTTGAAGCGACACGTGACTACTTCTTAAGTTGTCACCGGAAGCTTGAAGGCAAGGTTGATGATTTGGGGGCGCGAATTGATGCTTTGACGGAGGCGCTACGCAACCAGCCACCACAATTTCAGCATGCTGAACGGGGATCTCAATATCCCGAACGGCGTGCACCATATGAAGGCGACGAACATGAGGTCTTTGATGGTGCAACCGGCTTTGCTCCACAACCGCGCCATGCTCGGGACTACCGTGGTGCTGACCGTGGCAGGGACATGCGTGGCAGAGGTGCTGCCAATGGTGGAGGTATGCGTGATGGTGTCGGGTTTGCTCAGCGTGTTGCCGTGGATGATGGAATTGGGCGGATAAAAATTTCTATCCCATCATTTAATGGTAAAGCTGAACCGGAGGAGTACTTGGAGTGGGAGATGCGTGTCGAACAAATTTTTGACAGCCATCACTATACTGAGGATAAGAAGATTCGTTTGGCGACAATTGAGTTCACCGGATATGCTCTTGTTTGGTGGAATCAATTGTGTCGCGTAGGGGCTCATCCGGATACTTGGGTACAATTGAAGAATATTTTGAGGCGTCGTTTTGTCCCAGCACACTACACTAGGACCTTGTACAACCGGCTACAACAACTACGCCAAGGTAATTCTAGTGTTGACGAATATTATAAAGAGATGGAGATGTTGATAATCCGTACAGGAACAGAGGAGCATGATGAGGCTACTATGGCACGTTTCTTTAATGGGTTGAATGAGGATGTGCAAGATAGGGTGGAGATGGTCAATTACTTCAACATCCAAGACTTGGTGCATCAAGCTGAACGTGCTGAACAACAATTGAAGCGCAAACAAGCCAAGGGTAGGCATGCCAACACTCAAACAAACCCATGGAGGCGTCCATCACAGCAAGACGATGATGTGGGTTCACCCTACAAAGTGGCGGCATCAAGCCGTTCAAATGGTGCTCTTTCAAAGGAGGCAAGCAACAGAGGTAAAGAAGCAACTAAAACTGATTCTAGTTTGCCTTCTAATGCTCATGCTAGAGAAATTGAGTGTTTCAAGTGCAAGGGAAGAGGTCATATGATGCGTGATTGTCCAAATCAACGAAGAGTGCTTCTCACTAAAGATGGCTATGCTTCAACAATTTCTAGTAGTGATTCTGAAAGTGAAAAATCCGATGATTCCAAGGAGGATGTTGTCTATTATGATCCAGAATTGAATGGTGTTAATCTTTTGGTCCGGAAGGTGCAAAGTAAAGAAACTGAAACAAAAGGACAGCGGTGGAGTGTTTTCCAAGCGGAGTGCAAGATCAAAGATAAAGCATGCAAGTTGATCATAGATGGTGGAAGTTATACCAATGTGATTAGCAAAGATTTGGTGTACGCTTTAGGGCTGTCCACGTGGAGGCATCCTCAACCACATCATGTGGAGTGGCTACACAACTCCAGAAGGCTAAAGATAACTCACAAGGTGCGTGTTCCGTTTGTTGTTGGTGACTATGTTGACAAGGTGGATTGCGATGTAGTTCCAATGGATGCATGTGGGTTATTGTTGGGAAGACCATGGTAATATGATCGCAATGCTACGCATGAGGGCCGGTCCAACACATATACATTTGTACATGAGGGAAAGAAGCATGTGTTGAAACCAAAATTGGAGAGTGCTATTCATGTTGATGAAGAAATTACAGCCAAGAAGAAGCAAGCTCCCAAGATTACCCCAAAGTCGAGGACGGCTTTGCTTCAAGGAGGGGAGGATGATGTGGCACCAAGTAGCACTACAACTTTGGTTAGTGCTTGCAGTTCTGTGCACAATGTTCAAGAAGCTTTGAATACCAATTCTGAGGTTTCTAACGTGCACAAAAGACATATCTGGAAAGCTAATGAAGTCTATTTTCCAACGAATCAAACGGCACTTGATTTGGAGCTTCCTACACAAAGTTATGACAATTTCATTGGATGCTGCACGAGCTGTCCGGAGAGACGCGCGAGACTTGCAAAACATAAAGAGTTCGAGTATTGCAATGCAAGTAAGGGTAAAATCCGACCACACCATGACTTTCTAAAGATTGAGAAGGATTCCTTTTCAGGTTCCAAACGGATTTGGAAGCCCCTTGAACCAGAAAACAAAACATATAAAGATTTGAAACCGATTCGGACTTGGATTGGGACAGCTGGCAAGACCGATACTAAAACGTCCATAACTTTCGCAAACGGAGTCCGATTTGGGCGTTCTTGGACTCGTTGGAAAGATATTTTGAAGCCCCACATAATGGACAAGGTGCCAGCCACGAAATCCTCATAGTTAGATCGCAAATTAAGAGAGAATCCAGAGGTAGCAGTTTAGGTATTTCCTTTTTAGTTTGTATTGGAGTTTGTTTCGGCCTTAGGCCAAGTAGTGCGTGAGTTGTAATCAAGACCGTGCATTGTGCACCAATATAAGGCCAGGGCCTTAGCCCCATTGTAACTTAGACTTTGATTTGAGAAATAGAAACCAGAAAATCACCATGGTTTGGTGGCCATTGTTGGCGTGTTCTTGAGATTTCCATCGAGGAATTGCTCTTGGTGTGTTGAATCCAATTGTGGTGTTGGATTCTACTCGCTGAAACTTCGGTTTCTCTACCCTTTGTTCACGTGCTGCGGTGTGCGTGGGAGAAGGCTTATCTTGGAGAGGGCATCCAACAAGGCGTATCGTGAAAGATCAGGGCCAAAGCAACGGGGTTCAGCTAGCTTGCTAGTGGATCCGCATCAGTAACTAATCTAATCTGTTGGATCGAAAAAGTATGAATGGCTCATATTATGTTGGGGGTACCGTAAAAGAGCTCATCTAATGGTAAAGGTAGTGAGGGCACTACTACCAGCTATGGGAGGGAATTTATCAGGGATAAACAGGAGGGGGTGGTGAACTGAAGTGTGTCTAAATAAAAGAAAAGACACCTAATTTGTCCGTGTAAATTGTGTTAGGAACACCGTGTTGAGGAACCGTCGCTGGTGATCAGTCCGATCGATTCCTCTGCTTAATAGAAACGAATCAATCACAGAAGACAGAATAATAGATTGAAAATACAGAGAAGTAGAGAGAACTCTTGATCTTTCTTTATTCCTTTTGATTGCATGAGTACAAATTCTGCCGGTACGACATCCTATTTATAGTCTACAATGAGGTGGCCATCATGGGCCTAGGCTCCTGGCCCAAGCCCAGGTTTCTCAACACACCGCACCTTAATCGGGGGGCATTGGATTCTATATATATAATGTGTTAAGAGATTATAAGGAGGTTACAAACAAACTCAAGATTACATGAGGTATATTCGGTGTAAACTAAATGCAACAACTTGACATACAACTATACGAGTCACAGAAACCGTGCCGTGTACGTGCCGGACATGCTACAGGGATCAGCATCAGTTATATGCTAAACTCTATCACCAACAGCTCCCCTCGATCTCAACTAGTATCTAGTAGATTGAGATTGTAGTGTAGACGCTGAAAATCTTGTCGAGGCAGTGCCTTCATGAAGATATTGGCGATTTGATTAGCCGACGAAACATACATTCAGCGTCTTCGCAGCTACCTTTTCACAAACAAAATGAAAATACATCTCAATGTGTTTTGTCTGAGTATGAAAGACATGATTAGCTGTAAGATATGTAGCACCAAGATTATTGCACCATAGACACGGAGCCTAACCTTGATATACACCAAATTCTTTCAGCAACGATTATAGCCAAACCAACTTAGCCGTGGTATTAGCAAGCGCTTTATACTCAGCTTCTGTACTGGAGCAAGAAATAGTGGGCTGCTTGTGAGAACACCATGATTTAAGATTAGGGCCACAAAATACTGCAAAACCTTGTGTAGAACGGTGATCATCAGGACATTCGGTCCAATCAGCATAAGAGAATACACCAAGAAGCCGTACATGAATCAGACTGTCGAATATGGAGGCTGGTAAAGTGTGTTGCCTTGAGATAGCGAAGAATTCTCTTGACAGCCCCCCAATTAATGTCAGATGGGACTTGAAGAAACTAAAATACCTTGTTGACGGCAAAGGAGATATCGCGCTGAGTGAGAGTTAAGTATTGAAGTTCCCCAGTTGTACTGCGATACACGAACAAGGTTGTCAAAATTGTGATCTTGAATTGGATCGGAGACACTTTGATAGGATCGCATTTTAGGATCGAATTGTAGAGTCTAAGATCCTACCCGATTCTACCACAAACATATATTTTTTAATTTACCGTGTATTCCAAGAATGATATGAGTGCTTATGTGGTCATTTGGCATCTAATTTTATTAATAAATGTATCTTATTCATGACTAGAATCGTGGTTTAAATTCTATGTCATTGAGAGCTACGACTTAAAGAGTGATGTTATCAATATTACCATAATCTGATCATTTTACCTAAAAAAGTAAAATAAATAAATAATTAAATTAATTTTTATTATTCCAAACCTCCGAATATTAGTGTAAACTATTAACTACTTAGTACTTAACATACAACTTGAATTGAGGGATCGGCACAACCAAATATCAAAATCTTTCATAATATTAGATGTTGTATGATTCTACAATTCTACTATGGTTCTACCATAATTCTACTATGATTCTACACAATTCTATGACTAGGATCGTGATTCTACCTGGTACGACTCATGATGCGATTTGAGTCGGGTTGGTTTTGTGGGATCATAAAATCGTACGATTCTAGACTAAAATAACGATTTTAACAACCTTGTACACGAATATAGCATCACCAATGAGAGGTACTTCTCCTTCCCGTGACAGCTTCTCTGAGCTAGACATAGGAGTACAATCGGCTTACAAAATTGCATGTTGGCACAGTGTAACGTATCAGATATGTACTTTTGTTGGGTGAGCACATGACCCTCACGTACACGGGTAGCTTTGGGTCTCTTCTTTTCAGTTTCTAAAAGTTGGCTTTTGATTTTTCTACATTAACTAGCTTTCAAATAAAGTGTCTTTTCAAGACGGGGTCTATAAGTTGATTGTGACTTTATTTATATCGGCCAGAATCACATGTGAGTTTCTATTATTCTGTACTCTCTCTCATGAATAGCTCAAAAGTTATATGCCACAACCAAAAGCCATACGCTAAAACAAAACAGAATAACTCATCAATGCCCAAGAAATACTGCAAGGAACAAAGATCCTTGATGGCAAAATCTGTAGAGAGATGACAAATGAGTTTATCAGTAGTTGAAGTAGACGAGTTGGCAATGATAATATCATCAACATGGATGAGAATATAGATAGTTACATCCCAAGTGTGAAGGATGAATAAGGATGTGTCATCCCTGGAAGCAAGAAAACCTAGCTCACACAGTTTAGTACTAAGTCCATGATGCCATGCCTGCGGCGCTTGTTTTAAACCATAGAGAGCCTTGGTAAGCTGACAAACATAGTCTGGGTGAGCAATATCTTCATAGCCCGGCGGTTGCTGCATGTATATTTCCTCGTGAAAAAAAGCGTTCTGAATATCACTACTACAGAAAACCACATTACAGACGGTTCAGAAACGTCATCACAGACGGTTTTCTGAACCGTCTGAATTTATGGGTCAGTGATAATCGAAGGTTATCACAGACGGTTTTCGAACCGTCTGTGATTATCAGATATCACAGACGGTTTTTAAGTAAAAACCGTCTGTGATATGTGATAATCACAAACGGTTCTTAATGAAAAACCGTCTGTGATATCTGATAATCATAGACGGTTTTTAATGAAAAACTGTCTGTGATATTCCTTTCTCCTAAATCTAAATCTATTTCTGTTTATTGGCTAGCCTCAGGAAATGCTAGCCATGCCCTCTGAAACAAGCAGATAATCACAGACATAAAATATACAATTCACACATCTCATTTCATTTCAGATACATTTCACATCTCAATTCATTTCACAGACATAAAACATCCAATTGACAACGCACTTCATTTCACAAACATAAAGCATCCATTTCGCAAATCAATTAATTGAATTGCAATAAAATATCCATTAACAAATACACAAGTATAGCTTGTGCCGCCTCACAAGTTCGTTGATTATGTATCTATGTTGCGTAGTGGAACCGGCCTTCTGGCTTTATGACTTGAGTCAGCAAAAAGTACGCCAACTCTGCTCGAATCCGTCCAAGATCAGGCTGTTTCAATGGAGTTGACGGGATGTACGCAGCCTGTCGATAGGAATATCAATGTGCGTATATATGTAACGTGATAAGTATGAAGTAATTATGGAAAGATTGACAAACCTTGGAATTGGTGATCCTCGAGGAATCGAGGAGTAGTTCCATATGTTGGCAAATGTAGTATCCACATGTGTTGCCCGGCGGCTGCTGGTGGCACTGCAAAAAATGGAATGTGTTAGTTCAAGAGGCATTACTACCAACTATTGCATATGATTAATTAATGTGAAATAGCGAATACCTTGAAATCTCGAGCATGTGTCAGCAGGCCTTTGGCCCCGCGCTTCGAGACACCTCCCATTTCAATGTACATCACGAACGGCCTACGTGATTCGAAAAAGTTAACCTTAGTCATTCAGAAGGAAAGAAAGAGTACAACTTGGAGAATATGTACTTGATTACTTGGCTGACAACTGTGAAGTCCATTTTATTCCTACTTAGGGAATCAAGGTAATATATCTTGTTCCATTTTGGTACAATTACTATTAAAATCCAATGAAAGTTCTGATGGAAGGGCATAAGTACATATTCCTTATTGAGGCAACCCATCAGTCCTGCTGCAATGTACCTCTCGACGAGGGATGTATCCTAGTCGATGGTATCCTTGGCGACCAAGTGTGGGTCTAAGAAACCAGCCGATGAGTTGGATAATCTAGCTTTAGTCAGCATGTGTCTATATATACACACACGAAAGCAACAAATTAGATATGACATTTATCGGTATGACATGAACGGAGACTGTGATTGTACACACTTATAACGTCCAGCATCGAATGATTGAGACGTCGAGAGCGTTGAGCGTGAACAGATCGAATAAATCCTCAAAGGCGACCACGAACATACACTCTTGAAGACTGTGGTGTAAATCATCCGACGTGAATTTGACAGTGATACTTGAGGTCCGTTCTCCCTCTAGCTTATTGGACTGCTGCATATACCACGTGTTAGGCACGTTCTTCCACGAATTGTATGTGATCTCAATTCGTTCTCGTGCAACTATTCCGACCATGCTTCGGAATGCGTTTACTGCTTTGTGAGGAAGGAGAGGGACCCCAGATGCATCCACCGCTGTGATGGTCAATCGGCCCTCAGGCTTCTTCGATAGCCCTCTTTCTTGGTGTCATGATGTTGGAGCGGACGACTCCGGCGATGGTGTTGAAGAATGCGCGGATGACATGTTGCTCAATTTGTGGGTCTATTAGGATAAGATAAGAAAGTGCCATACCATAAGATAAGAAAGTGCAATATCTGTCTATTTCGCTCAATATAGGCGATATATACATATATAATGGTAGCAATATGAAGCAACAAGCAACAAGCATCAATAATAGAATCAATAACAGTCTAAACATGAATATGTATGACAATGTAAAAGGCATGTATCAATGAAGACTAGCAACAAGCTCAAGTTTTAATTGATTAATTTGTGCTCTCAAATTGTAGGGTTGCACAAGATTAATCTTGGCCATCCAGCTACTAAATCATATACTCTTCCTTGATTGGTTATGCCAAATAATGAATTCAGTCTTTTGAGCTCTAGATACAAACTCTACAATCTCAAGATCAAGGTATATTTAGCATGCATATATTCAGACAGCAGTATTCATACAGATCAAGACCATACATGTTAACTTTGCCCAATAATTCAGTCTTTTAACTTGTCAAGATTAAATCCTAACAGATCAATTTAATAACATGCTATAACCTGAAAACTGCATGAACCGACAGGCACAAGAACAATACATCAATATATCAAACTGCATGCAGCTATTAGAGCTCAAAGACCGAATGAACCAATCTCAGTATATGAATTTATCATCATCGAGCAACTGTAAATCCCACAGGCAATGTATGTCTCCCAGTGACAGATAATATATGGAAGATTAACAAACTTGCACAACGACGACGGGCTCGGGGAGGCGGCCGGCGAGGGCTCGGGGAGGCGGCCGGTGAGGGCTTGGGGAGGTGGTCGGCGAGGGCTCGGGGAGGCGGCCGCGACGACGGGCTCGGGGAGGTGGCCGGCGATAGCTCGGGGAGGCCGCCGCGACAACGGGCTCGGGGAGGTGGCCGGCGAGGGCTCGGGGAGGCGGCCGCGACGACGGGCTCGGGGAGGTGGCCGGCGAGGGCTCGGGGAGGCCGCTGCGACGACGGGCTCGGGGAGGTGGCCGGCGAGGGCTCGGGGAGGCCGCCGCGACGACAGGCTCGGGGAGGTGGCCGGCGAGGGCTCGGGATCTAGATCGAATAACTGCAGCGCACACGGAAAACCCTAGCCAGAGGGTATATATAGGGAGTTTATCACAGATGGTTCTAAACTTAGAACCGTCTGTGATGAATATCACAGACGGTTCTAAGTTCAGAACCGTCCGTGATAAGCCTTTGCCGACTGTAGTTATTACGACAACACCAATAACCACAGCTGCATTCATGATCAACCACCAAACAGCTGCATTCATATACAAAACCAACCAGCTGCATTCACACAGTGTATTTCTTGATACATTTTGTCATTCTCAAAATTGACTACATCACATATTTTCACATATACATAAATGCAAATTCACAAATACATCACACTGCAGCATTGTTCTATACATAAATGCATGCCAATTCACATGTACATCACACATATACATCACATATACATAAATGCTAATTCACATATATGTCGCACATTCTCATTGTACTTGCTTATTTTCTTTAAAAATTAGCCCTTCATCATGATCAATGCGTACGTAACTAGTTTCGTCATGTTGTTCGTCGTCGACCCTTATGCCATTTCCAAAAGGAGGTAACTCGTCAAATTGATTGTATTCCTCCTCGTCCACTACATTCTCCACTCCGACAATTCTCCTTTTTCCATGAAGAACTACATGACGTTTCTTATTTGCCGGGTCGGTTACATAGAAAACTTGATTGGCGAGTACGAATGGTTCATCTTTGTACCCGACACGTTGGAGGTCCATGGTCGTGACACCGTACTTGTCAATCTTCACCTGTGGGAGATGCACCCAACGGCAGTGAAATAAGGGGATCTTGAAAACCACATAGTCGAGCTCCCAAATCTCTTCTATGAAGCCATAGTACGAGTTTCTTGACCCATCTGTACTGAACGCATCTATGCGGACACCGCTGTTCTGATTAGTGCTCTTTACATCCTGAGACTGCGTATAGAATGTGTACCCATTTATGTCATATCCTTGCCATGTCACTACTATAAATGGCGGCCCTTTTGCCAACCATGTTAGCGTCTCACTTGGCGAGCTCCTAGCGATTTACTCCTTCAACCATTGGTTGAACCGACGGTTGTGTTGCCTCATGATCCAAACATCCGGCCGCTCCGGATTCTGTTGCTGAAGCACATTTTTGTGCTGGTTCACATAAGGCACCACTTCAGTCATGTGTTGCAACACCGTGAAATGGGCTTGAGTATACATGTCCATATCTGGAGTGATTGCTTTCCTTCCGATAGTTCCGAGACCCTTCCGCCTCCCCTCATGACGAGATTTAGGGGCACCTATCGGTTGAATCTGAGCCATATAATCGACACAAAACTCAATGACCTCTTCGCTTGCATAACCTTCGACGATGCTGCCCTCCGGCCGAGAACGATTCCGTACGTAGGACTTGAGAATTCCCATGAACCTCTCAAATGGGTACATGCTACGTAGGAATACGGGCCCGCATATTTTTATCTCCCACACAACGTGAACAATGAGATGGACCATGATATCGAAAAATGAAGGAGGGAAATACATTTCAAGGTGACATAGAGTCATCACCACCTCATCCTGCAGAGCATCTAGTCCTTCGGGATCGATGACCTTCTGAGCAATTGTATTAAAGAAATAACATAGCCTCATGATTGTCTCTCGGACTTTGATCAGCAAAATATTTCTAATTGCAATAGGGAGCATCTGTGTCATCAGCACATGACAATCATGAGACTTCATGCCATTTAACTTCAAATCTTGCATCGAAACAAGTTTCTTCACGTTACCGGAGTAACCAGACGGAACTTTGACACCATGCAAGCACTGGCACAATTCTGTTTTCTCAGCCTTGGACAGAGTGTAACACGCAGGGGGGAGGTACGTTCGTCAATTATCAGTGCATGTCGGTGCTAACTCAGGCCTGATGTCCATATCAGCCAAGTCAAGCCGTGCGTTGACGCCGTCCTTTGTTTTATCACGAATATTCAGTAAGAGACCAATCAAGCTGTCGCATACATTCTTTTCTACGTGCATGACGTCGATGCAGTGTCGAACATCTAGGTACTCCCAATAAGGTAAGTCCCAAAATATTGATCTCTTCTTCTAGGTGTTCTTCTCATGAGCCCTCAATTTTCATCCCTTTCCGAGGACAACATCTAAATCCTTAACCATATCATAAACCTCGTGTCCCCTTAAATACCTTGGAGCTAAACCGTCTTCCTTCTCTCCGTCAAATTGTTTCTTCATCTTGCGGTATGGGTGAGCCATCCGAAGGAACCGGCGGTGACGTATGTAGACGGTTTTGCGTGAGTGGTTCAGCCACACACTCTCGGTACCATCTAAACAGTGAGTACAAGCTTTGGCACTTTTTGTACTATGGCCCGATAGATTACCAAGGGCAGGATAATCATTTATGGTGCAGAACAATAACGAGCGCAGAGTGAAGTTCTCTCGTTTGTATGCATCCCATACTTGTACCCCTTCGTTCCACAGTACTTTTAGATCATCCACCAACGGTGCTAGGAACACATCAATATCATTCCCAGGTTGTTTTGGCCCTTGGATAAGTATCGATAGCAAAATATACTTTCGCTTCATACACAACCAATGAGGAAGGTTATAGATGCAGAGAGTCACGGGCCATGTGCTATGTCGGCTGCTCATGCTACTGAAAGGATTCATTCCATCTGTACTCAGTCCAAACCTTATATTCCTTGGTTCTGCACCGAAGTCTGCAAAACTCCTATCGATGTTTCTCCACTGCGCGGAATCAGCAATGTGTCTTAGCATCCCATCCTTCTTGCGCTCCTCCGAGTGCCAATGCAGCAGTTTTGCCTCCTTTGGATTTGCAAAAAACCTTTTCAAATGGGTTATTATAGGAAAATACCATGCCACCTTAGCAGGAGGTCCTTTCTTCGCCTCTGTTCCCTCGCCATCATCTGATTGATTGTTACGTTTGTATCAGAATGCGTTGCACACCGGACATACATGCATGTTTGCATACTCTTTATGGTAGAGGATACAGTCGTTCGGACATGCATATATTCTTTCTACTTCCATTCCCAATGGACAAAAAACCTTCTTGGCTTTATACGTGGTTTTAGGCAACTCATTTCCCTCCGGAAGCATGTCCGCTAAAAGACCTAGCAGCGCCGTGAAACTCTTGTCGGACCAACCGTTGTTTGCCTTCAATTTCAACAGTTCAAGCACAGCCGACAACCTCGTGTACTTGCAGCACGTAAACAAAGGTTTCTCCGAGTCCTCCATCAAGCCCCGGAATTTAACATACTCTCTCTCATCATAGTTCTCTTCTACATCGCAAAGCATCTGATCCAAATTATCATCGTGCAACCTATCCGAATCTGAACGACAATCACTACTAGTTTTTAGGTCTAGGACAACGAAGCGAAATCGTTGCAATAGGGGAAAAATAGATGCAATATGTACCTATTGCAACACATCACTTCCGTTGGCAAGCGTGGCAAGTACTTGCGTGCTTAAAAGATTGTGCAACGGATTGTGATTTCGTTGCAATACCTATGGTTATTGCCATGCAATATATTGTGGCAATTGTTTGTTGTTGCAACGAATGATGTCGTGGCGATATAGGCTATTGCCACGGCTGACTCCGTGGCAATAGCTTCTTTTGCCACGAAGTTTGGTCGTGGCAATAGTATCATTTGCCACGAAAATATTGCGTGGTAATAGGTTCTATTGCCACGCCAATGGTTAGTGGCAATAGACCCTATTGCCACGGAGACCATTTCGTTGCAACAGGATATTGCTACGGGAGGTGTTTCGTTGCAATATGTTTTATTGCCACGGAAGGCGTTTCATTGCCATAAAGTTATTGCGACGAAATATGTTTTGTGGCAAATAGATCCTATAGCAACGAACATTGTTCATGGCATATAGTGGAATCGCAACATAGTAGCGGCGTTGCAACAGCCTATCAAAACGAAATACCAATTTTGCATACAGGTTTATCGCAACGGTAAAATTTGCGGTAACATATTGAGCATATGATAGTTTATTATAATTTGTTGTTGCAAATTAATAATCAAATTAGGAACACGGCTGGATCAAAAACACATATATTAATTCAACACATAATAATTTAAAAGTGTCACCACTCATGCATGAATTACATATCAATCTCCATACTTAAACTACAAAGTTTGTAGGTAATAACAAAAGTACTATCACTTCCATTCTATTTGTCCGTGCTTCTTTGGCATGTTGAATTTCCTGACTTGACGACGCCACGACTCTGTATGCTCTGATCAAATTGTTTCATCCTGATAGAACATGAACAATAAAGAGGGACCTTAATGTGAGTATTGTCCAGCAGCACATACTTAAGTACATCATAATGCAAGTTTAGATATACGAGTTACAGCTGAAAATAGCAATCCTGAGTTCTCTAGTTCAGTTGCGTTTACCAAGTGATTCCAGCAGCACATACTTAAGTACATCATAGTGCAAGTTTAGCAAGTGATTCCAGCAGAATTATTTAATTTCATTTCATTTACCGATATGTAGTAGCCCTACTTCACCTGGTATAATTTTTTAGTAGTTTAGAACAGTATGCTATATTTGACATAAGAACAATGACAGATGAAGATTAGTCACATTTTCATTTCATACCTGATAGTCCCTCCTTTTCTTCGAACGAGTTGTAGCAGTATTCTTCAATTGTTGTGGAGGAATGAAGTTCGATGAACCATTATTAACAGCGACATTTTGGAAGAGGCTTCGGTTAAGATTAGAAGCTCGAGTGATGCGAATAGGTGGCCTAGCATCCTTTTGTGTGGTCACGATGCTTGCTGGGTCATTCTGCAAATGTAAAATGTAGAATAAAAAATATTGGCATCCTGATGTGTACTACTATTAAAATATGTTCAGCATGCATGCATCAATTGAAGTTCAGGGAAGGTACACATCAGCAGATTATCAATAGAATGTACAAAGTCCAAATCCCTTATGGCAGCAAACGATTTGCAAATTTTGTTACCTGTTGTAATGTTTCTTCCACATGTTCAGGTGTCTTTTCTGTGGTGTTCAATGTACTATCTGGGTTAGCCTTGTCCAATGTTGTCATGTTTTCGTCTTCCTCACTTGGATTAGCCTCGCTTTCCCTTGTGCTTAATATACTTCCCTGGTTAGCCTACATATGGACCATGAGGAAAAACATTAGGACCTGTTAGGCTGGGTGGCTGCTGCAAGCCATCAACAACAAACAGGCAGCAGCTGCTGATGCGTATGTACAGATGTAGTACCTGTAATGTTGCTTCTCTCTGTTGTGCTAGCAATGAAAGGAACTCTTGCCTAAGTTGTTCTCTTGCGTTCCTTTCCTTCTCCAGTTCCTCTTGCATCTCTCGCCTAGTTTGTTCCCTTTCAGCAACTCCATTTGCAATTTGTTCCTTTAACATTTGCACCTCATCTTCGAGCTCATTATTTTTTCGCTGGGCTGCAGCTGAAGCACGGGATTGTTCATCGAGTCTGTCTTTCAACAGTTGGCTTCGTGTGGGATATTTCGCCATGTATCCATGACCATGAGCTTTGCATGATTTGGTACCGGTGCTTTCCTTGTAACTTGATTGGAAAGCAATGTTTTCCTCTTCAACTGTAAGGAAGTCTTTATCTGGCTCTGTTGATAGGTCAGTAATTTTGAACGCTGCATCATCCTGAGTGTGATAAGAGAAAATAAGAAGTTAAATCAGTTAAGTTTTATGCACAAAATTATGATAAATGTACTAAGTCATGAACAAATTAAATTTACTACTCACATAGACATCCCTAGAAGCGTTGTTTGACCATTCCCCGTTCTTCGTGTGGGTAGTCATCCAAAGAGTCAGATCAGTTGGCTCTTCTCCAGTATTTGGGTCTCTCTAAGATGGCAAACATTGTGCCTTGTGAACAATTGATCATTTAAGAACAGAATCAGATAAGATTAATTTTTCATTACCTGCTCGTAGCTACATTGGGAGAACGGTTTGGATCCCATTAGATGCTTGGTCTTCTGTTTTTGACGGTTTTCAGAGTTTTGGCTGCTGACCCTCTGCAAAAAAGTTTACAAGTGCACTCAACAAAGCATTCTTGTCACCATATATGTATTAAAAAAATAAAGTAAGACAGCAATGTTCAAATTCTTCGGCTAAGGTAAAATTAATAGTCTAGAAGATAAAATTATAAAACTACTGCTGTCTCTAATCAAATAGGTCACTGATCAATAGTCAACTATTGATACAAAATGATGTATGTGCCTTACTTTAACTACTACTTACAAAGGTGTTCTGGAGCTAACTCCTATATGCCTTATGCAGCAATTGTTCAAGTCTAAATAAGAATTATATGCATCCTAAATAGTGGTAGTAAAAAGCATATATGTCTGTAACACATGCTGCTGCATATATTTTGTAATTGCTATTGCTAATGCATCAACTATACAAGTCCTTACATTAATGGTTACTATCTCAATTCCATTCACTAATTGGTAATTGCAGAGAGAAAAATTGAACCTTGAATTTTTCAGTTCCAAAATACATTATCAAGTAGTGCCATTCGACAATGTCTATATCTTCAGGCTTATGTTTCATTCGCTCAGCGTAAGTGTTGTATGCCTTGTATGTAGAACTGAATGTTGATCGCCATCCTTTGTACCGCTCTTTAGCAATATCCCATATCTTTTCCGTTGCATTCTCAATGTTTGGAAAATCCCACCTACTCTGCTTGTATTGAAACAGAAAGTGAAGGTGAAGTCGTACGTAATTACAGAATTAACATACTTATTTACCAACAAATAAAAAGATGCAACTTACTAGCAAATCCTCTGCTATTGTAATTTTGACATTTTGCTTTATATCTTTCCACTTTTTGACTCCAATAAGTGGAGCCCTCTTTCTTGTAAACATTACCACTTCATCCACAAATGTTCGGGAGTTTTCTCCTACGGGGCCTCCTAACCTTGCTGAAAATTGAATTGATAGTTTCTGCGATGCATTCTTGACTCTCTTGTTAGCTGCTGCTAAACCTTTAAGGCATCCACGTACACCTTTCTTGCACTGTTGGGAGCCACCTCCTTATGAGCAATTTAAATGTCATTTAATGTACACATTCAGAAAAAACTAATTGAACCTAGAAAAAAGAATTGACAGAAGGATAGCATACCATTTTGTTGTTGCTTGTTTTTCCGTGCATGAGATGGCCTCTCTGGTGGTGTTGGGTCGCTGTCTTGACTTTCCTCATCTTGAAGGCCAGCTGGATTGTTGGTATGGTCCTCTTTCAAAAAGGATACTGCACACATTATAATACTCATCAGAGAAATATATGTGAGTTTGTAAAACTAATAATATGCTTGCATAGTTCGGTGAAAGATTTGAAAATTACAGATATCATCAAGATGGCCTTTCGTCCTTAACCATTCCTTATATGTTTTGATTGTTTCATCCCTGTAGTCATCCATAAATTCTACAAGCCATGAATATATGTTAGTGCAGTTGCCAATTCAGTACTTCTATTAAAAACAGCGTGATTTTAATTGTAGCAACATATATAACTTACCCGTGTGTTCTTCCTCGGCTTGCAGATTCGCTAGCCAAACCTTGTATGCATCAAGTTGTTCATTTGTAATTGGATCATCACAATTTTGTTGACTCCTCTTTCGCTTCATGGGTGTTATGGTCACCTGATTGTCTTTTACTCGCTCCCTTGACACTACTAATCGGACTTTTCTTTCATCTTGATTGCTTTCAATCATTCTGTCTGCATCACGACTATAATCGATCGGCTCCAGAGTTGCTACCGCCCTGCCACATCGCTTCTTATAGTATAAAAAGTCCCTAACTGAGTATCCAAGCTGTTCTTTTAAACTTAACAATGTCATAAATGAGACATTAGTCCTATCAAGATCGCACTCTAAGAATTCTTTTTCTGGTGGTGCTCCCTTGCATTGAATAACTAAAGTCCACTGCTGACCCGACCCTTGTTTCATTCTGTATGTTTACATAGAGAAAGGTTAAATAGTCAAAATGCAGTTGTCAATATGCAAAATCTGAGAGGAAAATAGTAGATGATCAGAAGGAAACAATAAATTTGTAATGAAAATAAATGACAGGATCTAAAACTATTATGTGCTGATGGTTGTCTTAGTATGCATAGTTATATTCTAGAGTAGTTGTTAGATCTAATGATGCTGACCATCTGTTAAGTGACAGAGGAGAGACTTGCTGATATATTTGCTACTTGTGGGCAAGTAAGTTACTTTAACTTGAAGGATTGAGTTGTACTGGTTTTAAAAAACTAGGAAACGCTACAATGAGATATCACACTATTTTTCTGCTAGCACAGATTTATTAGGCACTTAATACTGCATAATGCCTTTATCCTCTCTTCCCCGAGTACAATGCCTTTATCCTCTTTTTTCCCAGTACAATCTTACACATAATGATGCATTAAAAAAGAATGTAAGGAAGCCCTAGAGTGAAGTCAAATTATCGGATTTCCACCAGCAGGCGTATAGGATGCAGCAGGTAACATGGAAAGGGTTGCTGCCCTACAGCTACACACCATATAACACAAACCCAACGATTCCAGCAATAAAAGAAGTATTAACGAATTGAGGACAAGAAGCCAACTGATGATTGTGAAGAGTCAGAATAGCCACTGGAGCCTGATAGTTTAACACGGTGAACAAGTAACATAACAACCACTGGTTAGCATTTTCCGCTAATGATGGAAAACATGATGCGCACACATAGCCTATATTTATTTCAGGCTAGGAGATCAACAGCTTAGCGAACAACAAACAAGGGAATTATAGTTTACAAGCTACTGATATCCCCTAAACCAAGCCAGGCGCTTGTATTATTCAGCTCCTTTGATGGTCAAGGCAATCAACTGATCTCACGAAATACACAGAGCTTTTGTGATACAGGTATCTGAAACGAAAGACCACAAAAATGGGTTTAAATTCAAGCATATTTATTGAGCAAAAGTCAGTGGATACTAGATAGTCCATGCAATTTGAGGATATGAACTATACACACAGAAAAAAAGGAAACTCAATTGTGCATAATTTCAATACAAAAACACAACCAAGTTACAAACAAGTGTCCAAATAACTTATGATGCTTATGGCATGGGCTGGTATGCAGAGTTCAGCAGTTCACATAAATGATCTTCAACATCCCCCATGTCTAAGGAAGATATTTTTGCATAATAGACTCTACTTAACTGATGGAAAATGTATACATGCATGGCAATTGTTGGAATCCAGTACACACTACACAGGCTGACATAAGGGACGTGTCATGATTTCAGAACAATATATTCCATGGGGTTACTTTGATACATTTATGCCAACCAACGCAGCTATGGTTTACTGCAGTTTCAATTAAGTTCTATGGAAAATTTTGTTAGAAGTTTACTATGTTCTATTGAACTTACTGTTAGTAACACAAACCAATGGGAAGTTGACAAACCAATGAGATATCATATTGACCTTTCTTTTATGCTGCATAATGCCCATTCATTAGATTTTATTTTCTGTATACAAACCAATGGGAAGTTGATGGTTGGGTGTTGTGCAGCCAGATTGTGTGCTTTTCTTTCTTGTTAATCTGACTTTTTTCTATTGAAATAGTCAACTTAGTCTGATGCTTAAAGATGTTTGCCTGATCTGGAGGAAAAGAGAGACATTGAAAATATAATCTACCCTACCAGATTACTGTCTCTTGCTTTCCCATCAAAGAGCAGACAAGTAGGAGTAGCAGGACTGAAGCCACCATCAAATACCTGGGGAGGGAAGCATCATCCGTGCCGTCTTCTTCAACGCCAGAAGTTCGAGGTGGAACCCGTCGGTCGGCCCTCGTGATGGCGAAATCCCCGTCGGTGGCGTTGGCGGCGGGCGAACCAGTGATCGGCGTCGTCGATGGAGTTATCGCCATCGTCTTGTCGACCTAGGAGACGGAGGCGGGGAGACGGAGGAGGTGGGGGACGAGGCGGCGGCGGGGGAGGTGGGGGATGAGGCGGCGGGGCGGCGTGGGAGGGGGTCCCGTGGGAGCGGGCGCGCGGACGGAGTGGGGAAGGCCGGGAGGGCGAGCCGGGGAGGCGGAGAGAGACGGGGAGGCGGGGAGGCCGTGGGAGGTGGGGAGGCCGGGGGAGGTGGGGGACGAGGCGGCGGCGGGGGAGGTGGGGGATGAGGCGGCGGGGCGGCGTGGGAGGGGGTCCCGTGGGAGCGGGCGCCGGACGGAGTGGGGAAGGCCGGGAGGGCGAGCCGGGGAGGCGGAGGGAGACGGGGAGGCGGGGAGGCCGTGGGAGGTGGGGGACGAGGCGGCGGCGGGGGAGGTGGGGGATGAGGCGGCGGGGCGGCGTGGGAGCGGGAAGATTTAGGGCGTATATCCCGCGCGATGGTTTTGGGGAAGATTTAGGGATGAATTTGGGCGGGATGTGCGTATTGTGGGGAAGTTATTAGGGAGAGAAATTTTTTATGTTTTTTAAAAATATAATAAAAATAAATATAAATAAATAAATATATTTATTTATTTATCTTTACTATTATAAATAAACGGTGTTGCAGCCTAGTGATTCAGAGCTAAAACGTTTATTACAATAATAATTAGAGTGTTGCAGCAGTAGAACAATAATTAGAGACAAAACACAATATTACACAAGCACAAGGTTCCCAATTTAAACAAAAAAATCATCATCTCCATGTCCTACGGAATTCACAGGTGCGACAATTCCATCATCTATGTAGGTGTCATCATCTTCATCATCATCGTCTAAGTCCTCATCATTGGGTTCAGGTACAGGAACCGCCTTATCTATGACAGAAGCATCAACACTTACCCCTTCCATGTCATTCCTTTTCCAATTTGTCAAGTCTTCATGTAGGCGGGATACATTCATGTCTTCCAGTCCGACGACCAGCGACTCAACATCGGGTTCTCCCTCCTTTTCTGCACCTACCACATCAGGCATGGAAAACAAACCTTATATTCCTTGGTTCTGCACCGAAGTCTGCAAAACTCCTATCGATGTTTCTCCACTACGCGGAATCAGCAAGGTGTCTTAGCATTCCATCCTTCTTGTGCTCCTTCGAGTGCCAACGCAGCAGTTTTGCCTCCTTTGGATTTGCAAAAAACCTTTTCAAACGGGGAATTATAGGAAAATACCATGCCACCTTAGCAGGAGGTCCTTTCTTCGCCTCTGTTCCCTCGCCATCATCTGATTGATTGTTACGTTTGTATCGGGATGCGTTGCACACCGGACATACATGCATGTTTGCATACTCTTTACGGTAGAGGATACAGTCGTTCGGACATGCATGTATTCTTTCTACTTCCATTCCCAACGGACAAAGAACCTGTTTGGCTTTATACGTGGTTTTAGGCAACTCATTTCCCTCCGGAAGCATGTTCGCTAAAAGACCTAGCAGCGCCGTGAAACTCTTGTCGGACCAACCGTTGCTTGCCTTCAATTTCAACAGTTCAAGCACGGCCGACAACCTCGTGTACTTGCAGCACGTGAACAAAGGTTTCTCCGAGTCCTCCATCAAGCCCCGGAATTTAACATACTCTCTCTCATCATAGTTCTCTTCTACATCGCGAAACATCTGATCCAGATTATCATCGTACAACCTATCCGAATCCGAACCACAATCGACATCATCCGACGGCATGTCATTCACTTCACCGGCGATGTCATCCGGCGGCGTATCATTCACTTCACCGGCGATGTCATCCGGCGGCATATGATCATTCACTTCGCCATGACTGGTCCAACACGTATAATCCTTTTTGAAACCCCTCCGAATCAAGTGCACTTCAATTTACCCTTGGTTCTTAAACATCTTCAAATTCTCGCAGTCAGTGCATGGACAGTACATATATTCCACCCCTTATTCAACATATCCTCCTCGGCGGCTCTTATAAAAGCAGACACGCCATTAATGTACTCTTCACTCACACGGCTCGCGGCATACATCTAGCTTCGGTCCTACGTTACGTACATATATAACAACTTAGTATTAAAAATTAGATTAACTAATTATTAATACATATATACCGACCACATTTATTATATTGAGGCTTAATTTGCTAGCTCAATTCATATTATAAACACAACAGCTATTATATAACCAACAATTTTGCAAATTAACCATCTTCAATAACACTCATGGATTACTTAGACCTAAATTGTAATGCAATTAAAGAAAAAATAAATTTTATTACTAACCATATCTAGAGCAACCAAGAAAGTATGAATCTTCAAAGCTCAATCTTTGCCTCTTCCCACCAAATTAACAGGCCTGAAATCGCCTAGCTTCCTCCTGAGTGAAAAAGTGCGCAACAGTGGCTAGATCTGGATCGAAATGAAGACAGATGCGATCTGAGCAGCGCAATAAATGCCTAGTGCCATTATCACAGACGGTTATTAATTAAAAACCGTCTGTGATAACCAGCTTATCACAGACGGTTTTTAATAAAAAATCGTCTGTGATAATCTGGGATTATCACAGACGGTTCTTAATACAGACCGACCGTCTGTGATACTCCTTTTTCCCGCCACAAATACCACAGACGGCTTCAAAATTACAACAGTCTGTAATAGTGTACATCACAGACGGTTTCACAAAACCGTCTGTGATTTGGCGTCTACTATTAGGTTTTCTGTAGTAGTGTATCAATCTGTCAAAGATGTCATCCTTGAGAAAATAGCAAGGGACAAAATAAGACCAACCGTAGTTGGCTTCATAACTAGGCCGAATGTATAAATATGGTCAATGCCATAATGCTGAGAAAACCCTTGCGCCACCAGACATGCCTTAGATCTGTTTATGGATCTATCGCTCTTCTGTTTGATTTTGAAACCCACTTACACCCAACAAAATTGTGTTGTTGATGGCGAGCAACTAACATCCAAGTATCATTCTTCAGAAGAGCAGCATACTTACGCGATTGCTGATGCTTGAGAGCTTCCCCATGCGACGACGGCTTCGGAGGACAAGTGCTAACAGCAAGAAACGTCCACTTATTGAGCGAGTACCGCACTGTGCCATCCTTGAAGATCTTCGGCTGGATGATATTGTCCCCAAGCCTAGTGCGCATTTCATGTATCGGAGGTGAAGAACAAGCAGGATAACCAATTGTATCAGAACAAGCAGGATAACCAATTGTATCAGAGACATTGGCTCTGGAATCAGCAGTGCCACAATATGATGTGCATGGCACTGTTCCTGAAACATTGCTCAGTAGGGAAATCATTAGTAGAAACAGGCACACTATTCTCGACATGACCATCGGATGATACTGGCTCAGGAACAGATGGCTGCGAGGATTGTACAAGGAGAGGCGGAAGAGCAACAACGGAAGGATTAGAGATGGCACGTGAACGTTCAGTATTAAAAGGAAAAACACTTTCATTCGTGACGTCCCGAGAGATGTAGACCCTACCTGTCGTCTATGAAGGCATTTGTACCCTTTATACTGGTTACTATAGCCTAGAAAACACACTGTTGAGAAGGAAAATCAAGTTTTCTCTAGTTGTAAGGCTGAAGATTCGGCCAGCACGTGCAACCGAAACGTGCGGAGAAGTGAACAATCTGGATTCCTATCAAGGACGAGTTGAACTGGAGTGGAATTTGCTAGGACTCGGCTAGGCAGCCTGTTGATAAGATACCAGGCTGTTAAGAATGCCTCATTCTGGAATCTGACAAGCATAGAGGCTTGAGCAAAGAGAGCAAGACCCATTTCAACTATGTGATGGTGCTTTTGCTCTACTACACCATTCTGCTGGTGCGAATGGTGTGTATATGGACACCAGACCTGATGAGAAATCCCGACCGAGGTAAGGTAGCTATGCAAACGTTGATACTCCCCTCCCCAGTCGAACTGAACAATGCGAATTAAGCAAGCATTCAACATGATTCTAGAAATCAAGGAAGATAGAATAAACCTCGGACTTGTGTTTGATAAGATATATCCAAGTAAAACGACCGAAGTCAGCCAAGAAACTAACATAATATTTATAGCCTTTAAGAGCGGTAACGGCAGGACCCAGTCATCCATATGAATAAGTTCTAAAGGGTAACTGATGGATTTTTGCCTGCTGGCAGGAAGTCATGGGACTCCTGATCTGAAGTAGAACGTAAGTTACCTAAGGACCGTGGACACGGCCGAGGACGCCAGATGCTCAGGCCGCTGATGCCTGGGTGGACGAGCAGCAACAAAAGTCGAAGACGAACTCTTGGACGATGGGTGGAAAGAACGAATGGGATCTACAAGATACATGCCTCCTCATATTTGTTGAAAATAATCTTGATTTAAAGTTTAGATCAAGTTCAAGATATAGTAGAGTATTCACATCTGTGTGTTACTTAAGTTGAAGTTGTGACCAACTTAAAATCCAAATACTATATTAGTAGAAAAATATTAGTCTATATAATGACGTTACTCAAGTTAAAGTTATGATTAATTTGAAGTCCAAGTGTGTATATTAGTAGAAGAGTATTAGCCTATATAATAAAGAGGTTTGTAACCAATTTTATAAGA
The DNA here is from genome assembly GCA_017311315.1 of Dendrocalamus latiflorus. Classification (NCBI taxonomy): domain Eukaryota; kingdom Viridiplantae; phylum Streptophyta; class Magnoliopsida; order Poales; family Poaceae; genus Dendrocalamus; species Dendrocalamus latiflorus. The sequence goes on along the minus strand of CM029655.1, from coordinate 33,554,603 downwards.
AGCAAAAGAAAGGCAAGAGAATAGAGAAATTTAGAAAACTTGGCCACGTAGTTATGATCAGGGTAAATTTTTCTATGTTTTCTTTGTTTATTTATATGATATGTATGTGCTCTCTTGAAATAAGATAACAATTAATTAGTATTAGAGCGCATAAATCTTTTTTAAAAAAATCTCTTCCGGCGTGTTTCTAGTCGAAATTGTTGAGGAACCGTTGCTGGCGACCAGTCCGAGCGATTCCTCTGTTTAGAACAAGAACGAATCAATCACAGAATCACAGAATAATAGATTGAACACACAGAGAGAGATAGAGAGAACTCCTGGTCTTTCTTTATTGCTTTCATTCATATGTACATAATGAGGGGGTCTAGGTCCCTATTTATAGTCTACGGTGGGGTGCCCAAATATGTCAGGACTCTGGTCGTGGGCCCAGTTTCCTAACACTCCCCCTTGGGCACTCACCCAACATGCTCATGCCTCGTCAAAACTCCATAAAAACCCAGTGGAAAAAATTTGGAGAAAGAGTACATGATACATGTGATGCTGCGATGCACGAATTGCCTCATTAAAAACCTTGGTCGAGAAACTTCATGGAAAACTTGTCAAGGGAAAAAGAGTACAATTCACCCAATTTCATTTGGTCTTCAGGACTTTATTCCTTTGGGTACTTAATCTTCATGATCAAGATTTAATAACGGGCTTGAGAGAATTCTCCCCCTAAATTCTGCACTTCTCTAAGTCTCATCATTCCAATCCCTCACACGCACCTTTCAAAGCTAGATGCGGGGAGTGACTTAGTGAACAAGTCTTCATGACTTAGTGTGCAGTACTTTAATTTTGTCCATCTTTGCAATTCATGAGCATAGAGGAACTTGGGGTTGATATGCTTACATAGCCCGTCTGCACTTGTGCAACGCAAGCTGCATTATCTTCTTGGATAATTGTGGGGGTTTGCACAATGTTCATTCCACATGACTGCTGGATGTGGTGATCCATTCAGCGGAACCAAGCACACTCTCATGCGACTTCATACAGTGCTATAATTTCTGAGTGGTTCGTCGAAGTAGCTACAAGGCTTTGCTTAGACGATTTCTAGGAAATTGCAGTTCCACCACATGGAAATACATATCCTGTTTGCAACTTAGCAGTATGCGGGTCAGACAGGTACCCAGCATCTGCAGAGTCAATCAAGTTCAGATCTTGATTCGTTCTGTAAGACAATCTAAGGTCCTTGCTTCCTTGGAGGTATCGGAAGATGTCCATTATGCCCTGCCAATGCCTTTTGGTGGGCTCTGCACTGTACCTTGTTAAGAGGTTCACAGCAAATGCAATGTCCGATCTAGCGCAGTTTACTAAGTACATGAATGCTACCACTGCACTCAAGTGTGGGAATTCTGGTCCCAGGACTTCCTCCCCCTCTTCCCTAGGTCGGAAAGGATCTTTTTCTTGCTACAAAGACCTACTGATCATCGGTACTTTCGAGGGAAATGCCTTCTCGAAGCCAAACCTTTCAAGCACCTTCTGTGTGTAGGTCGACTGATGTACCAAGACTCCTTCAGGGACATGCTCAAACTGCAGGCCTAAGCAAAACTTGGTCTTGCCCAAATCTTTCATTTCAAATTCTGACTCCAAGTAGGAGCTTGCTTCTTTTATGTCTTCGATTGTCCCGATGATGTTCAGATCATCTACATACACAGAGATTATACAGAATCCATTCTGGGATCGCCGTATAAATACACAAGGACAGTCTTCATTGTTCATGTAGCCTTTCTTGCAGAGAAAGTCGCTTAAACGATTATACCACATTCTTCCAGATTGCTTCAATCCATACAGTGACTTTTTGAGTTTCACACTGTACAGATTTCTATTTGCTCTGTCTTGGTTCGGGAGAGGGATTCCTTCAGGGACTCTCATATAAATTTCTGAATCCAAATTACCATAAAGGTATGCTGTAACATCCATCAATTTGATTTCTAAGTTCAAGTTCACTGCCATTGAGATCAAGTATCTAAAGGTAATCCACTCATGACCGGGGAGTAGGTTTCTTCATAATCAACTCCAGGACGTTGAGTGAAACCTTAGGCTACCAGCCTTGCTTTGCATCATACTACTTCATTTCTTTCCTTTCTCTTTCGAACAAATACCCACTTGTGCCCAACGGGGTGTATGTGGGGAGGCGTGCGGCATACGGGCCCAAACACCTCTCTTTTGTTCAGAGATAGCAATTCAGTTGCTATTGCCTTCTTTCAATCTTCCCAATCTGATCTTTTCTTACATTCAGCGAGCGATGCAGGCTCGGGATCAAGATCGATGATGGTGGCAATTTTCTTTGCGAAGTAGATATCGATATTAGCTGTTGTCCTATTCAGGGACTCTCCCGTGTGCACATAATTTATAGCTATTTCTTCATGAGCTGCTTCTTCTGGAGCTTTACCTTGCGCATCGCTTCTTTCAATTGCGGTGGCAAGTCCCTTTAGTTTTTTGGCTCCAATGTATGCGCACATATCCATACCGATGGGGATATTCAGATCCGGTATGCCCTTTTTTGAAGGTGTCATACTTGTGCCAGGTCTCAACTGGCTCCCCTTCTCATTCTGGGGGACTTCAGTGATTGGCTGTGATAAGTCCTTCTGACCCTTTTTCGCCAGGCGTCCCCGGTTACTAAGGATTAGAGGAACCGGAGTTCTCGTCCTCATTTTTTTTCTGAGGCCTCTGGACGAGATTAGGGATACCTTCTGCTTTCTTTGGTATTTCAACCCTCTCCGGTGCAGTGCGTGCAGGCACATACGATTTAGTCACGCTCTTCAAATCACTAAAGTGATCAGACAGCTGATTTGCTAATGCTTGCAAATCTATTTTGTCTTCTGGACTTCTCTTGTCTTCTTGACTTCTATTGTCTTCTGGACTTCTCTATTTGCTTTGCTAATACGCGAGTCATCTGCATGGATTCCCGTGGCTTGCCATGTAATGTCTTCTGGACTTCTCTAGTGCGCGGGTCATCTGCATAGATTCCCCAGGCTTGCCACGTAATTTCCCGACATTCTTCATCAAGGGGTTGATTTCCTCCCCCTAATGTTAGGAAATTTTCGGTGGTGACCCTTGCCTAGTTGCATAAGCGAATGGATGTTGTAGGCCGAAGGTCTAAAGTTGATGAGATTCGCTGCATGGAGGACTGCGTGTCCCTACCATGTAGCTGGCAAATTACAATTATGCACGAGGGGTCGGGCAATAAATTTAATTCTTTTAATTAAAGCCTCTGCCAAACCATTCTGGGTATGGACACGTGGTACCGAATGCTCAACTGCAATTCCCATCGTCATGCAATAATCATCAAATGCCTTCGAAGTAAATTCTCCGGCGTTGTCCATTCGGATGGATTTGACATGATGATCTGGAAACACATTTCTGATGTGAATGATCTGCGAGATCAATTTTGCAAAGGCATGGTTTCTTGTGGACAGCAAACCCACATATGACCACATCGAAGAAGCGTCAATGAGCACCATGAAATACTTAAACGGCCCGAAGACGGGCTGAATGGGACCGCATATGTCTCCCTGGATGCGTTCCAGGAATGCAGGGACTTCATCCTTCACTTTCAGAGTGGAGGGTATAGTAATTAGTTTCCCGGTGGCACATGCAGAGCACACAAAATCTTCATGATTCGTGAAATTCTTCACATTAATATTATGCCCATGCGAGTTATTTATTATGTTTCTCATCATCCTAAGACTTGGGTGGCCTAATCTGTCATGCCAGAGACAGAATAGTTCAGAGCTTCTAAATACTGTCTTCAGGACAATGCAGGCTACAGGTGCCTTAATGTTGGTATAATATAGCCCAGTTTCTAGTGAAAGAAGTTTCTCTAGTACCCTTTTGCCATTCTCTTCGCGCTTCGTAATGAGCAGGTATTCCTTACCGTACTCTTCTTTAGTCTCAACGTGGAAACCATTTGCGCTGATATTCTTAAAACTTAGGAGAGTTCCAGTCGATTTTAGGTACAATAAGGCTTCTTCAATGACCAAAGTTGTCCCCATGTGGCTCTTCCGGAACCAATTATACATGCATCACTTCCGGCGATTGTCGTAAGGCTGCCTGTACTCTTACGAATCGACTGAAAATACTTAGTCTCTCTTAATATGGTATGCATTGTGCCGCTGCTAGCTAAGCACACTTCCTTTATAGGGCGCTACACGTGTTCTAATATAGGGTATTTATTAATATGCATGAGAAGGCAATCAACACAAAAATAAATACGCCAATATCAGAACATATCATGCCATCATAAACAGAATAAATGAATGAATTCTTCAAATATCATCCAACCATCACGAGAAGATAACAATTCTTAAGTACCATCCATGCAAATTCTAACATATTCTTCCACACAAAATAAATGACAATTAAAGTTGAAATGCATTCAGTGCACTGGACTTCTTCTGCCATTTTCTCGGGGTGACATTCTCTTCAGGAGAAATCATGGCGTTGCTGCTTCTAGGTTGAGAAAGGGTTGCTGCTATCGTGATGGTTTCAACCTTCACCAGTGCAGGCAGCTACTCCCGAACTCTCCCCCTCAGCTAATGCAAAGTGGGCTTCATGTTACCCTTGGCCATCCCGCTTTGGCTTGCTAGCCTTATTCTCTCGTGGAGCATCTGATTCGCCTTTCTGGGCTGCGGCCTTACCCTTCCTTCCCCTTCTCTTCATCAAGGGTTTTCGCACCTTGTAGCTCTCGGCGTTGGCTTCACAGCCAGCGGAGCTCCCAGTTGGCTAAGTGACGTAGTTCTTGCGGAGAACTTCATCCTGAGCCTCCGCAATCTGCATCATATCAACCAATTCGGCATATTCTTTATAGCCGTCATGACGATAATTGCGTGCGGATTATACTGCATTGGGGTGGAAGGATTTTCTCAATTTTCTGTTTTCGGGTACAAATCCTGTGCAAGGCAGAATTGTTTTCCCTGACCGTCTTAAAGTCGGCAAATCTCAGTCTGATCCACTCCTACTCTGCTTGAGGAAGAATGGTGTACTTTAGCCTCTCAAACCTGCTTCTTGAGTGCGGTCCAGAGTGCTAGCGCGCTCTTCTCCGCCATATACTCATTCTTGAGAGTTGGGCAGAGGTGGAGCCTGAGAAAATAAAGTGCCTGATCATTCTCCTCAGGTGTAGGTTGAGCGTCTTTCTGTCCGCTTAATCCAATAGCTGCGCGGAGCTTCCGGCCCAAAGTACAATCTCGACATCGGATGCCCATGTCAGATAGTTTTGGCCATGCTGGGCCAGCTCTTCGAACTCCCAGTTCGTGAGGCTAGTCATCTAAATGTGTATAAGTCTACTGCTGGTAGACATGCACGGAATAATTTACTATGGGTAAATAAATGGTACAAAAGGTTCTCGTAATGTCCCAGAATTTTCTATGTATTTTCTATAATTTTACTGCTATTTTCAGAGATTAAAAGCAATTTAAACAATTACAATTAACCAAAACAGTAAATAAATACAGAAAATACAGAGACTTAAATTGCGGGACTTAAATTAAAGGTTTTAGGGCTCTTCGGTAATTTACATAAAATGGGAGGGCTTTTTCGCAAAATTTTCCGCCCAGGCCTTTCCCTGGCCCACCTGCCGATTTCCCCTTCTCCCGGCCGCGTGCGGCCTATGGCCCACCCCGCCTTTTGCCCCTTCTCTCGGCCCACAAGGCCCAATCGGCCGGTTAAGCAAGAGAGGGGGGAGGTTCTAGGGTTTCCCTCCCCTCACTCCCGTTAGTGGCGGCGGCGGCATTGACCGCTTGGGCGCAGGCGTGGGAGGCGGCCAACTGAGGCTCGGGCGTTGGCGGGCCGCTTTGGGCGGCGCGACGTGGCGGCACAAGGTGGCGGGGAGGCCAGCGGTCAAGTGCCGGGCGGCGGCGGACCGCACGAGGCGGAGGCGGCTTCGGGCGCGGGGGCGTAGGGTGGCCAAGCGGCGGCGCGACGGAGGCCGTACGGGGCCAGCGGAGACCGAGGTGGCCGAGCGTGACGGGAAGGCATTTGGCCGCGTGCAGGCGACTCAAGGCCATATGCGCCGGCGGCTCAAAGGTCGGTTGCAAGGTGGCGGGGCTATGCAGAGCCGACGGCTATGGGCCGCGATGAGGGGTCGGCGACCAGGCACCGTGTAGTAGCGGCCGGGTGGAAGCCGGAGCGGCGTACGCGGAGGCGGCGCGAGGGAGGCAACTTTGGGCGGTCATGGCAGCACGCACTTCGGGCCGAGCGGGTGACCGGCGAGTCGGGGGCCATGCGGGGCTGTTGCGGCGTCGGGCGACCTCGGGCAAGACCGGCATGGCACGTGTGGCCGGTGCCTTGGCGCATGCGAGCGCAAGGCGAGCTGCTTTGGGCCGAGTGGCGGTGGAGGCCAATGTGGCGGGGCCGGCGGCTGCTGGCCGCGGTAGGGATGCGGCTGCGGGCCGTGGTCGGGGGATGGCGCACGGCTACAGGCCGGTTCGGCGGCGTTTCAAGGAGGCTAAGGGCGGCGCGCATCTTGCGGGGAAGCAGGCCATGTCCGGGTGGCTAGGGGTGGCTGCGGTGGCCGGACGCCGAGCGCATGCGGGCGCGGGGCGGCTGGTGGCCCATGGTGATTTCACGCCGGTGGTGGCGGCGGCTTCAGGCCGGCGCTCTGATTTTGTTTTTTTTTCTGTGCAGCGACCATGCAAATCAATTTGTTCATGCTCAGATGCCGAACATAGAATCAATTTCTTTTCTTGTGCAATGATCGCGCAGAAAACAAACAAAAACCATGCAAAAATTCGTTTCCAATCTATGATGCAATCAACATCTACCCCGTTTTGCAATCTACCGATCGACATTATGCCGGCGATTTCAGATTTGCTCGTGGTAGATTGGGGCGGATTTGCATCGTTTCAAATCTACAGTGCAATCAACATCTACACCGTTTCACAATCTACCGATCGGCATTGTGCCGGCGACTTCAAGTCTGCTCGCGGTAGATTAGGGCGGATTTGCACCATAGAGATTCAATCTAGAAAGCGAAAAGAAAATACAGATTCAAAAGCGATCTAGAAAATTCAATCTGTGCTTCGATGATTACCTCGTTCACCAGAGCGAAGTCGTGCTGATAACGTGTTGAGGAACCATCGCTGGCGACCAGTCCGAGCGATTCCTCTGTTTAGAACAAGAACGAATCAATCACAGAATCACAGAATAATAGATTGAACACACAGAGAGAGATAGAGAGAACTCCTGGTCTTTCTTTATTGCTTTCATTCATATGTACATAATGAGGGGGTCTAGGTCCCTATTAGTCTACGGTGGGGTGCCCAAATATGTCAGGACTGTGGCCGTGGGCCCAGTTTCCTAACAGAAATAAGTGATTCCCCACGCAGATTTTTTTTGCCACTTCAGGCAAGGCACAGATGGAGAAGAGAAACAGGGCGCCGGCTCTCGGCATTCTCTTGGTCCTAACGCGTCCCGAGTCGCAGCAGGCCTTCTCCAGAAATTCCTAGTGGCGACAAGGCTGGCAGGCCAGCGCCAGGCGAAGCAAAGGCGCCAGTAAAAGGCCGTCTTCGAGGCAAAGTCCAAGATTCAGCGCACCACGATGAAAAGCAGATTTTTTTTGTACGGATAATCAATTTTTTATTCGAAATTACATAAATATACCCCGCGGGAAATTTTTTTACAAAAATAGGCTCCAGTCGCCTAATGGTTGGGCGACTGAAGCCTTTCGCCCAACCAGACCGCGACACAATATCTGTCGCTGCACAGTAGAGCGACTGCATCTAGTCGCTCTTCCGTACGGCGACTTACATGTAGTCGCCGTTCCGTTAGGCGACTAGCATGCAGTCGCCATCCCGTTAGGCGACTGCATGTAGCCCCCGTGATTGTTTTAGATTTTGTGAATTTTGTAATGTTGAACCGGTAAAAAATATGGTGAAGTTGTAATAAAAGTTTATGTTCATTGTATATTGTAGGTGCGTAAAAAGTTTTAGAATTTTTTTTATGAAAGATTGAGTAGAGAACGATCGATACATATACTGTTAAGTGAGATAGTTTATGTGCGGAGAAGAGATGATAGACTTATGTAAATTTAAATAAACTTCATAATATAACTGTGAGTAACATGCCGCATGTTTTTTCATTGCATGCATAACATATATAGCATCTGCAGCACGCCTCACTCGTTACCCTGGTGTGCCCCGTCACCGTGCCCGCGTCCTCCCATACGACCTCGCTTGGCCCTCCTCCGGTGCAACGGGTTAGGACGATCCGAAAAAGTAAAACGAGCAGGAGGGTGTCTATCCCGCCCCTGTGCTGGTGGAGTCAGCTGCACCTCTGGCTGTGTGCCCTCCGGTGCACCGGGGAGGGCACTGCCAGAGAGAACCTCCGGTGTTGCGTCGGAGAACTGCCCGGGCCACTCCGCGAAAAACTGGTCCACATCGTCCTGGCCTGGGGAGACGCCGTGCTGCTGGTAAGTACCTGCAATATTAATATCGTTAGTTCGTTGCATGCCGTCTTCGGATAAACACGATATAAGACCCTCTACGTACCCGTAGCTGGCGCCATCGAGGTAGGAGGAGGGGCATACACCCCCTGCGTGGGGAAGACAGGGGTGTGCGTAGGAGGCGTGAAGTGAACCGGTGTAGGAGGCCCTGCCCAGGCTGAACCCCCTGGCTGCTCCGGGTGAGGTGGTGGAGGACGTGTCCACGTACTACCTCCGGAGTAGTGCCACGCTGGTCGGGGTGGCACTGGTGGACGAACAGTCGGAGCGGTGGGCGTGGAGACCGCCGGTAGCCTCGTGCAGGACAGTAGGCTAACAATACGTCTACACCCGTCGTGCATCCGACGCGCAAAGCTGACGCCCTCCTCATGGGTCAGCTGCGCACCAGTGGCGACCCTCTGCAGTAGTGAGCCGGACTCGGCGCATAGGGCAGCACCGACGTCAGCCTGGACACAAAGACATGAAATGGTCGATCATCAAAACGACATTACCATTTGGGAATCTTTGAAATGACATGTAACGTACCGCGATGTGAGCGTCGCGCGCGAGGTGCACGGGGTACGTGTCCGTCGGAGCAGCGACGTGTGTGGCAGGCGGGTCTACCACATATACGAGCCTAGTACGGGTCCGCGCCTGGTACCAGCGCAGGTACTCCGCGTACTCCCTGCTGTCGTACGGGCAGTCCTCCTCCATGCGGTCATCGAGCGCACCCTCCCACTGCTCGACCCAGGACTGCATCCTCGATGACCAGTCCGTGCCTCTTTTCACTCCCTTCGCGCTGTGCTTGCGTATAGAACCATTACGTAATATGAGATACTTGCGAACGCAGTAGTAAGTATGCACATATTTAGCACAAACGATCACTCACCCGTGCACGTGCCGCGGAAGCGATGGTCCGACTGGTACAGGAACCGGCTGCCGTAGCCGAACTGCCGCATGACCCGCTGGGGTGCGTAGTCCTCCACGTAGATGTGGTACACGAGCTTCCGGCGGGTGAGCCAGAAAGCCCGGTCACGCCAGCAAAGTGAGGACAGCCCGCCAGGAGCACGGGCCTGCACTGCCGTATCTGCGTACGGCTCCCAGCGCACGTCGTCGGCTGTGATGCGGTCGAGCTGCTCCGCAAAGGGCTGGTACGCCCGCTGACCTACACATGCGTGAACTGTACCTGCAAGAAAGACAAGTTGTTTAGAATGACGATCGTCAATAAGAAAGAAACAGTTGACTGTGATAATACTTACTCGACGACGACACCAGATAGAACCCATCGTCGGCCGGTCGACGTCTCCCCCTGGATACATCTCGGGCCCGTACGGACCCATGTCGTCTAGCACAGGTCGTCCGAGGCTTAAGCGCTCGAACGACCACAACTGCAGCAGCAGGGGACAGCCCGTGAGGATCGAGTTCGCCTTGATCCTCGTGCACGCATCGCACAGCGCGCGGTACGTCGCGGCAAGTACGGCCGATCCCCAGCTGACCTGGTGGGGCTCGCTGTCAGCGATCGCCCTCGCATAAGCGATAAGGCGCGCATCCACCGAGTTGCCGTGGCTGGTGGTGAAAAGCACCCAACCAAACAGCCACAACACGTACGCCTCCAAGTGGCGCGACACCTGGTGATCGTTTGCCTGTGGATCCATGCGCTCCACCTGAATGCAAACAAGTTGTTTTTAGTACGTAATACCACAAATAAGAGCTTCGAAGACACGATCGATTGCAACCACGTACCCGGTACTGTGCGAGCCACCTCAGTGTCGGCCCATGGGTCTGATCCTCTCCGAACATATGGTGGTCATCGGCTGGTGGAACGACACCCTAGAATCTGCCGAGCAGGTCAGCGCGCCAGTCGGCCGGGGCCTCCAGTAGGAAGGCAGCGTCTCCCGCGATCGGAAGGCCAAGGAGCAGGGACACATCCTGCAGGGTCGGCGTCATCTCCCCGAATGGGAGGTGGAAAGTGTGCGTCTCGGGCTGCCAACGGTCCACCAAAGCCGTCAGCAGGGAACGGTCGAACGGGAAGCGTCGTGATCGCTCCCCGCCCGCCTCGTCCCCGCCCTCGGCCAAGGCGGCTCCATCCTCCTCCATGGCCTGCACCATCCGGGCAAGAGGGAGTAGCCCGGCATCCCGCAGCCTACAAACAAAGTGAACGTCAGCATGGAACGAACTTACGGTCGCACTAAACGCTGGAGTAGTGCAAACCTGGCAGTCTAACGAGGGTCGAGTCCCCAGGCCACGCGAGGTGTGCGTGTCCGGACCACTCCCAGCTCAGGCGGCTCGTCCGTGCTCCCCGGTGGCGGCACTAGACGGGAAGCGCGATGAGAGTGGTCCACGTACTCATCCAACAGCGCGTACCGCCACTCGGAGTCACGTCCAGCACGAGTCATACCTGAAAATTTGTACAATAATTTCTACATCTAAATTTGTACAATAATTTCAACATTAAATTTTCTACATCTAAATTTGTACAATAATTTCAACATTAAATTTTGTACATGTACATTTAAATACTATATTTTGTACAATAATGCATTAAAAATGGTATACAGAATTTATAAACTAAATTTTCTAAACTAAATTTCTAAACTTAATTTCTAAACTATATTTATAAACTAAATTTCTAAACTTAATTTCTAAACTATATTTACTAAACAAAATTTGAAAATTAAATTTCCAAATTACATTTCTAAATTTAATTTCTAAACTACATTTTGTAAACTAATTTTCTAAACTATATTTCTAAACTATATTTGAAAATTAAATTCCTAAACTAAATTTCTACATTCATTTTCTAAACTAATTTTCTACACTAACAAAAAATTAAACACCAAAAAATTACCTGAAAAATCGCGCACTCCCTCTCCTCTTCTCCTCTCCCTCTCTTTCTCTCCCCTCCTCTTCTCCTTCTCTCCCCCTCCTTCTCTCCCCCTCCTCTTCTCCTCCTCTCCCTCTGCGCGGCGCTCTCTTCTCTGCGCTGCGTGGCCGAACGAACAATGCGAAGTTCGTCGGTGGCCGAGCGCGGTCGGTTTATATCTCACCCCCAGTCGCCCCACCGTTCGGCGACTGAATTTCAGTCGCCCAACGGTTCGGCGACTGTATGGCAGTCGCCCAACGGTGGGGCGACTGCAGTTAATCGCCGAATGGTTGGTAGACTCTCCAGGTGTCGCAGTCTGGTTGGGCGAAAGGCTCCAGTCGCCCAACCATTAGGCGACTGGAGCCTATTTTTGTAAAAATTTTTCCCGCGGGTATATTTATGTAATTTCGAATAAAAAATGGATTATCCGTACAAAAAATTCATGAAAAGCGCACGTGGAAAGTGAGCAAGCCCAGGAAAAGCCGAGGACAGAGGAATCAAGGCCAAATTCGTTTCTCAGTCTGAGCCTCTAATTCAATCCGAAATCGAATCGTCCGTCGGACGACAGTGAAAAGCAGTATTTTATATATGCCTCTCAATTTAAATGGAACAGTAAAGTCCATTGCTCAGTAGCTGTCTATCCAAAACCGAAAATAATGTTCCATCCGTTGGTCCATACCAGAAGCTTTGCAAGAGTTATTTCTAGCTAGTTTGAGTTCTTGACCAGTGTCTAAGATTATGCCACATTATTTGGGAAGTAGTGTCATCGGTCACGAGACATCATTAGGTGTGATGGCAAAGAAGAATTCCACTATCTCGCTGCATTATCCGATGCTCATGATGAACAATTATGCAGTCTGGGTAATCAAGATAAAGGTGTACACTAAACGTGAAGGCAAGAACACTTCCAGCGGTGGTGGCTGAGGCCGCCAGAATCAGAAGCTTGATAAGGCAAAGGTGAGGTGCGATAATTGTAACGATTGTGGGCATTTCGCTTTAGAATGCTATAAGCCGAAAAAGGAGAAAGTGCTTCTTGCTAAAGCTCTCAACGATGCTAAACCAACATTGCTCTGATGCTGAGATGAGTTCGAGACATTGAGATGTGTTCGCTATCCTAAGTAGAGGAAGAAGAGTTGAGTCCGGGACATTGAGAAGATGTATAAGTTAGGTAAATCATAAATGAGACTGACTACCTCAACAAGTTAAAGTATTTGTATCGGGATGAACTCATACCAATTGAGTTGAGTTTTTGCATATAACTTGCATGTAGAATGCTTCATGTGGAGGTGTAGCTGGTAGTTCATCATGTATTGAGATTAAACTAGGAGTATGTCAAGTCAAGATTAGGGGAGAGAATGTCGAAAATAATCTTGATTTAAAGTCTAGATTGAGTGTGGGATGCAGTAGAGTTCGTCTCTATGTGTTACTCAAGTTAAAATTATGACCAATTTGAAGTCTGAGTATGCATGTTAGTAGAAGAGTATTAGCCTATATAATGAGAAGACTTGTAACTAATTTTGTAAAAAGGAAAAGAAAAGCAAGGGAATAGAGAAATTCAGAAAACTTGGCTATGCAGTTGTGGCAGCGGTAAATTTTCTTGTGTTCTCTTTGTTTATTCGTGTATTGTGTGTGTTTTCTCCTAGTACAAAGCTAACAACATTTACCTGCAAGAAGCACTCTCCTCGTGGTTTGATCCTTAACACAAAAACAATCAGGAGAGAATTTAATAAAGCATTGGTATCCGAGGTGAGTTTATGAACATAAACAAGATGTTTGTTTGCTTTTGGGACAGGAAGAACATTATTTAAAGCTAGGGGTTGAGATGATCCAGTAATAAACGATTGACTAATGTGAGATATATGCAAACCTCTTGTGTCAGATTTATTCCCCTTGAATTGATGGCTGCATCAAGACCAAGAAAGTAGCTTAAGGGCCCGAGATCCTTGAGAGGGAAAGAAGAACCAAGTTGAGCCAGAAGATCCTTGGTGGCTGATGATGAAGAACTAGCAATCACAATATCGTCAACATACACCAACATGTATATAGTGATGCCTTGTTGATAGAAGATGAATAATGATGTGCTGGCTGTGGAAGAAATGAATCCAATTGCTGTAGTTTAGTGCTTAACTGAGAATGCCAGGCTCTTGGTGATTGCTTCAACCTGTATGTGGATTTTCAGAGTTTACACACATACGATGGATACCGAGAGTCTTCAAAACTGGGTGGTTGCTGCATATAAACATCTTCATCTAGGATGCCATGCAAGAAGGCATTGTTGATGTTGACTTGATGAAGAGTCTAGCCCTTTGAAACTGCCACAGATAGCACCAATCTGATTGTGGCTGGTTTAACAACTGAGCTAAAGGTATCCAAATAATCAATATCATATCTTTGGGTGAAGCCTTTCGCCACAAGATGAGCTTTGAACTTATCAACCAAACCATCCGGGCATTGTTTAACTTTATACACCTATTTGTAGTTGGTGATATTCTGTCCAAGCATCTTGGGAACAAGACTCCAGGTCTCGTTTTGAAGAGGGCAGCAAACTTAGGCTCCATGGCAGCATGCCATTGTGGATAAGAGAAAGTTGCCTTTGGAGATGTTGGCTCGGCACAAAACGCTCAACGATGTAGTGAATACCAAACGGTGCCATCTGTGAACTACTTTGGCTTGTGAATATGGCTGTTGAGTCTAGTTTGCATTGGATGTTGACTTACAGATGATGCTGGTGCAGTCTCAGTCACAGTATCTACAGCTGTCGGGTTGTCTTCAGAGTTGCTGCCACTATGATCGAAGGATGTATATTGATTCTGAGTTTCCGGTGCAGGAAGTCTAGCAAGTGAACTTGGATTATCACCATCTGTTTGATGATCAGTGGTATGATTATCTACTGCTGAAACACCTACAATATTAGAACCAGATTGCATAGCAGACAAGTCCTGATTAAGCATAAAGTTAGTTTGTAAAACTGACTCAAACTGAGAAGGGGACAATAAGTGAGATGGTATGGCATTGGATTGTGGAGTAGTAGAGAAAGGAACACGGATTCATAAAAACGACATCACGTGAAATATAGATACGACCAGTGGCTCTATCAAGACATTGTACCCTTCGTGCATAGAGCTGTATTCCAGGAAAACACACTGGGTAGAACGGAACTTGAGCTTCCTATTGTTATATGAGCGCAAGTTCGGCCAACAAGCGCATCCAAAAGTTTGAAGGAAAGCATAATCATGCTTGACATTAAGAAGATAATTAAGAGGGCTAGAATTTTGAAGGACCTGGTTGGGCATTCGGTTTATTAAGTAGCAAGCTGTGAGGAAGGCCTCATCCCAAAACTGAATGGGAAGGAATGCTCGAGCAAGAAGTGTAAGCCCGGTCTCAACAATGTATAGATGTTTCCATTCCGCAACTCCATTCTGTGAAGACGTGTGGGGACATGACACACGATGAGAAACATTGGTTTGCACAAAGAATTGGTGAAGTCGGCGGTATTCACCACCCCAATCAGACTGGACAACATGAGTTTTGGTATGTAACTGTTGCTCAATGAGTTTCTAAAAGTTATGGAAAGCCTGTTCAACATCGGACTTGCGTTTGAGCAAGTAAATCCACATGGATTAGCTAAAATCATCGAGGAAACTTGTGTATGTTAGATTGATCTCAGCCGATTAGCCCAACGGCTAATCGGGCCTTGATCCGCGCCCTGATCGGGGGCGCCCAGTCCATCTCTTGACTTGTGGGCCCCCGTCGCGCTGCGCAATAAATAGAGGGTGGGGGCCGGCGGCTCGACTCACGAGGTTGGCCTGAGCCGCACATCCCCACCGACACACAAACCCTAACCGATCTAGAGGGGGCGCAGTCAGCGACGGGAAGCACCATCGCCGTCCACGTCGCCGGATCTACGTCGCCGCCGCCGCCACCGTCCTCTTCTCCGACCGTCGCTGCCCGTGCGCAGACCTCACCGACGAACCCGCGATGGCTAGCTCCTCCTCCACGCAAACAGACGGTCGGTACCCTCTCCCTCTCTTCCTTCCCTCTCAGATCTAGAAACCCCAGGCGCGAAAAGAATAGAACTATCAATGGTATCAGAGCCTTGTTGAATCCCCAAATCGAACCCCCCCTCTTGGATCGGCGGCAAATCAAGAAAAAAAAATCAGATCGGGCCGGGGGCTTACGCCTTTTGCCGGTCGCCGTCACCGCGCCGTACGGGAGCCGCCGCTCTGCGGGATCTGGCCGGCCGCCGCTGCGCCGTTTCGGGGCCGCCGCTCGCTGCCCGGGCGCCGCCTCCTTGGTCGCCTCCCATGGCGCCGTCGCGCTCCGCGTCGGGGGCCGCTGCTGCCGGCCCGTCCCGATGGCGTCGCCGCTCCGTTGCGCCACCGCAGGGCTGCCTCCCGCTGTCGCCTCCCAGGGAGCCGCTCCGCGCGGCGCGCGCGCACGCCGCCAGTCACGCGCACCACCGCTGCTCCGTGAGCGGGTTGCCGTCGCCGAGTCGCTGCGCGAGCGCGTCGCCAGGATGGCGCCGCCGAGCGCCGCTGTTCCACCGTTGCCGCTCCGCGCGGGCACCGCGTGCCCCACCGCCGCTTAGATCCGTGATTTTCGGATGCAGACGACGCTTTTGCTTTAGGGTTTTGGTTTTTGGGGGTCTAATACCCACCGCAATTCTTTTCAGCCGTCCGATTGTATCCGATGGCTCGCATTAGTCGCGGGTGTTAGCTGGGCCGCGGGCACGCATAATGGGCCATGGAGGTTTTTGTCCCGTGTGCAGATCTTTGGGCCGCGCGTGCAGGCACCGTTGCAGTGGGCCGAATGTAAAAAGAAAAGAAAAGGGAAGTTTTTCAGTAGCACTTTAATTGATAAGTTGGCTATTTTTTTGCTAAATTAAAACTGTCAAAAATTGAACCAACGGGATATTTTTGACAGAACAGAAAATATAGAAGATGCTTCTGAGAAATAGAGAATTTTTTCCGCTGCGTACTTAAAGATATAATTTTTTCATTATTAAATTCGAACCAACGGGAGAATTTAATTTTGGGAAAAATAGATATAATTTCCAGAAATTTATGATATTGTTATTTTCTGACCAACGTTGATAATAACAGTATTATAATTTTTAATTGATGATTTTTATGCATTATTTCTAATTCTGCCCAACGGTGATGTAGATTTAATGTATAGATAAAATTGATTTAATTGTATGTCGTATTTTTGACCAACGTTGGAAATAAGGCATATAATTTTGCTGTTACGTTCTCACTTTATTTGAACTATTTTTCAGGCGGATACAACTTGATGAGTTGTATCAGAGAGATCCCCACTCTCAAAGGAGATAATTATGGAGAGTGGAAGAAAAAGATAGACTTAGCGTTTATCTTGGCTGAGGTGGACTGGGTCCTCACTACAGCACGTCCCACTGAGCCTATGGCACCGGTGAGGGATCAAAATGAGGATGATACTTCTTGGCAGAAAAGACAGAGGGATCATGCTCCCTTACAGATGTCTTATGACCTTGAGCATAAGAAATGGACCACAGCCAACAAGAAATGTATGGCTGTGATAAAGAACACAATTGAGCCTGCAATTGTGGGCTCAATCGCAGAGTGTGACACTGTCACAGAGTACCTTGATAAAATAAAGAGTCAGTTCACTGGCTCTTCAAAGACTTATGCTACACAGCTGATTAAGCAGCTTGTGACAGAAAGGTACTCTGGTAATGGCAGTGGCATAAGAGAGCACATACTAAGGATGAGCAACTTGGCATCCAAGCTTAAACCAATGGATTTGGCTCTCAAGGATGAGTTCCTTATTCATTTGGTTTTTGCTTCCTTGCCTAAAGAGTTTGACACTTTTGTTGTCAACTATAACATGCAGCCCGAGAAATGGGACTTGGAAAAGTGCATAGCTATGTGTGTGCAAGAGGAGGAAAGAATTAAATCCTCACATGGTGGTTCTATCAACTATGTGAAGGATAACAAGAAAAAGAACTTCAACAGTAACTCCTTCTCAAAGAACAAGGGAAAAGCCTCTGTCCATCAGCCTCAACAGAATAAGTTTGCTGTAGACAAAGATCAGTGTCTTCACTGCAAGAAGACATGACACTACAAGAAGAACTGTCCTGATTACTTAAAGATGATAATGGCAAAAAAAGGTGAGAACATTATTACCTATATAAATGAATCCCTGTATGTGCAATATTCGAAATCCACTTGGTGGATTGACTCAGGAGCAACTGTTCATGTTGCTAATTCTTTACAGGGATTCCGTTCGACGAGAACTACACAAAGAAAAGAAAGATGCATTAAAGTCGCAAATGGAGTCCAAGCTGAAGTTGAAGCCGTTGGCGATTTTTCATTAGAACTAGCTGATGGCTTCACTCTTTTACTTAGAGATGTTCTTTATGTACCCTCTTTACAGAGGAATTTGATTAGTGTTTCAAATTTGGACAATGATGGTTATGATTGTCATTTTGGAAATGGAAAATGTGAAATAATTATTAATGATAAATGCATTGGTCTTGCCATCAAACAAGACGAGCTTTATTTATTGTCACTTCGTGAAAATGTGAATTCCGTATGTGATGTGAATGAGCGTATATCCTCGCCTGTGAATGCGAACAGAAAACGAAAGAGAACTCATAATGAATCGTCGAAATTATGGCACTGTCGTTTAGGCCATATTTCGAGGTGAATAAAAAGACTAGTTAAGAATGAAATTCTTCCTCTATTAGAGTTCTCAGACTTAGAACAATGCAGAGAATGCATTAAAGGAAAATATGTAAAGAAAATTAAGAAAGACGCCAAAAGAAGCACATGAGTTCTACAAATTGTTCACACAGACATTTGTGGTCCTTTTCCTGTGAAAAGTGTGGATGGTTATGACTCGTTCATAACATTCACGGATGATTACTCCCGTTATGGATATATTTATCCAATCAAAGAAAGAAATGAAGCCTTGGATAAATTCAAGATATTTAAGGCTGAAGTTGAAAACCAACACGATTTAAAGATTAAGATAGTCCGATCTGATCGTGGGGGGGGGGGGGGGAGTACTACGGTCGACATACCCCATATGGACAAGTTCCTGGACCTTTTACGAGGTTTTTACAGGAAAATGGCATAGTAGCCCAGTATTCTACACCGGGCGAACCTCAGCAAAATGGAGTAGCTGAAAGACGCAACCGTACCCTGATGGATATGGTGCGAAGCATGATGAGCTATTCCACACTGCCATTGAGTTTATGGATGGAGGCGTTGAAAACCGCCATTCATATTCTCAACAGAGTGCCTAGTAAGTCGGTGCCCAAAACACCGTACGAGTTGTGGACAGGAAGAGTTCCCTCACTAAACCACTTACGTGTGTGGGGGAGTCCGGCTGAGGCTAAAGTATTTAACCCAAACCTTGGGAAGCTTGATCCCAAAACAGTAAGTTGCCATTTCATTGGCTACCCTGAAAAGTTAAAAGGTTTTCGTTTCTACTGTCCAGATAGATATACAAAGTTTGTAGAAACGAGACACGCTGTCTTCTTAGAGGATGAAATGATGAGAGGAAGTATGGTAGCTCGTGAGATTGACCTTGAAGAGAAGCGGGTGTATGCGCCCACTCCGATGATTCAAGAGCCATTCTTCACACTACCTGCTGTCGCTGCACCGACGGTGCAAGACACTGTGGTGCCAGCACCTGTTATTGTTCCTCCTGTGGCAACAATGAATGATAATGAGGAACCTGTTTTTCAGGACCCTATAGAACCTATTGCCACAGATGAGGGGGAGCAACAGCAGCCTCAAACAGAAGATGTACCAAATGAGGAGGCCCCGAGGAGGTCTCAAAGAGTAAGAAGATCAGCTATTTCTGATGATTATCAGATTTATCATACGGAGGAATTTCAAATGGAGGATGATCCCACCTCATTTGAAGAAGCCATGAGAAGCGAAAATTCCTCAAAATGGCTTGAGGCCATGGAAGAGGAGATGAGGTCCATGAAGACTAATAAAGTCTGGGACTTAGAAATTATTCCTAAAGGAGCCAAAACAGTAGGCTGTAAATGGGTCTACAAGACAAAGCTTGACTCCCAAGGGAATGTAGAAAGATACAAAGCGCGACTTGTGGCAAAAGGCTTTACGCAAAGAGAAGGGATTGATTACAATGAGACTTATTCTCCAGTCTCATGTAAAGATTCCTTCAGAATCATAATGGCATTAGTAGCACATTATGATTTAGAGTTACATCAGATGGATGTAAAGACGACATTTCTTAATGGGGATTTGGAGGAAAATGTTTACATGGCACAACCGAAAGGTTTTGTCATGGAAGAAAATGAAAGAATGGGATGCCACCTAAAGAAATCGATTTATGGGTTAAAGCAAGCTTCAAGACAGTGGTACTTGAAGTTTGACAGTACAATAAGAAAATTTGGGTTTAAAGAGAATGTAGAGGACAACTGTGTTTATGCAAAGTTTAAAGATGGAAAGTTTATCTTCCTAATCCTGTATGTGGATGATATCCTGCTAGCTAGTAGTGATGTTAGTCTGCTACTGGAGACAAAGAAGTTTTTGTCCTCAAACTTTGATATGAAAGATCTTGGTGAAGCTTCGTTCGTTCTAGGGATCGAAATTCACCGGGATAGAAACAAGGGGACATTGGGACTGTCACAAAAGGCATACATAGAGAAAGTCTTAAAGAAATTTGGTATGCATAAATGTAGTCCTTCACCTGCACCTATAGTCAAGGGCGACAGATATGGGGATTTTCAATGCCCCAGGAACCAGTATGAGATCGATCAAATGAAAGCGGTTCCATATGCTTCAGCTGTCGGAAGCTTACAGTATGCTCAAGTATGCACACGCCCTGACTTAGCATTTGTTACCGGGTTACTTGGCAGATTCCAGAGCAATCCTGGAATAGAACATTGGAAATTGATAAAGAAAGTCTTGCGTTATTTGCAAGGAACAAAAGGCCTCATAATGACATACAGAAGATCAAATTCACTCCATATAGTGGGGTATACAGATTCTGATTTTGCGGGAGATGATAGAAAGTCTACATCCGGATATGTATTCACTCTCGCTGGAGGAGCTATATCGTGGAAAAGCTCAAAGCAAACCGTCACTACATCGTCCACAATGTATGCCGAGTTTGTAGCATGTTATGAGGCTACGGGGCAGGTGAACTGGCTAAAGAAGTTCATACCCGGTTTAAAAGTGGTTGACGACATCAATAGACCACTTAAGTTGTACTGCGATAATGAACCTGCAGTAATGTATGCCCACAACAATAAGTCAAGTGGTGCTGCCAAACACATTGACATAAAGTACTATGTTGTGAAAGATAAAGTTCGGGATCAAATTATAAGTCTTGAGCATATAAGTACCGCAAAGATGTTAGCGGATCCGCTTACTAAAGGCTTACCACCCAACGTGTTCAGAGAACATGTAGCCGGCATGGGTTTAAGGGAAAGCCTATGATTCCTGGACTAAAAGATGGCCCAAAAGATTAAAGTAACTATTTCAGAACAGAGAGGTGTATTATAGCTGTTAAATCTATCGGCGATTGACCGTGACGATGAGACATGTTCTATGCACTAATCTGCGATGGAATGAGTAAAGTCAAAAGTGATTAAAGTTAAAGCATAGATTGAGATCAAGGGGGAGAATGTTAGATTGATCTCAGCCGATTAGCCCAACGGCTAATCGGGCCTTGATCCGCGCCCTGATCGGGGGCGCCCAGTCCATCTCTTGACTGGTGGGCCCCCGTCGCGCTGCGCAATAAATAGAGGGTGGGGGCCGGCGGCTCGACTCACGAGGTTGGCCTGAGCCGCACATCCCCATCGACACACAAACCCTAACCGATCTAGAGGGGGCGCAGTCAGCGACGGGAAGCACCATCGCCGTCCACGTCGCCGGATCTACGCCGCCGCCGCCGCCACCGTCCTCTTCTCCGACCGTCGCTGCCCGTGCGCAGACCTCACCGACGAACCCGCGATGGCTAGCTCCTCCTCCACGCAAACAGACGGTCGGTACCCTCTCCCTCTCTTCCTTCCCTCTCAGATCTAGAAACCCCAGGCGCGAAAAGAATAGAACTATCAGTGTAGTATTTGAAGCCCCGAGAAGAGGGAAGGGTCAGTCCCCAAACATCAGTATGAACTAGCTCAAGAGGAGAAGCAGTAATGCGAGTGGATTTATTATATGGTAGAGTATGAATTTTTGAACGTTGACACGCATTACACACTAACACATCTTGAGTGATGGAAGAACATGACGAATTGTTTGTTCTAAGGATATTTTTGACAGCTGAAGATGGTAGATGACCGAGCCTTTGATGCCACTATGCTGAAGACATTTAGACTCTTGAGCATCCTTGCTGGCCAATTGACTGGAATGAGACTGATGAGCGACTTATTGGTATTGGATATAAGCCCCCTTGCTTCTACCATGAAGTACTTTCCTCAAGACTTTGTCCTTTACAAAAAAGGAATCATGATGAAATTCAAAAAATACTTGTTATCGGAGACTAACTTGTGTACAGAAAGAAGATTTTTTACTAATGTTTGGAACATGAAGTATGTTGTTTAGAGCAAGGGAATTATTTGAGCCAGGTAAAAGAACTACCAATATGCAAAATTTTCAAACCTTGTCCACTTGCGACTTGAACTTGATCTTGCAGGTGTAGCGTTCATGCAGCCCAAGTCGATCAAGATCACTGGTCAGGGGATCAGTAACTCCCGTATCCACATACCAATTTGGATCATCGGTATGATTGCGGTAGGTCACTGAATATCTAGATCGATCTTCCAGTTGATACACGTGATTAAAGTGCTAGCGACACCTCAAGGCGTCATGCTCGTATTTGCCACATACTTGGCATGTGGACTTGAGTCAGCTTCCACCTTGGCCATGTTCTTGGAACTAATTTCACCCACGCACACGATTCTGTCCTCCATGGCCTCCATTGTAATTGGTGGTGTAAGAACCGTCATGGTGAAGTCATGAAGTCTACGGAAGAGTGAATCTCCTGGATAGTGTCATTTTGTTTGAGCCGAAGCTCAAAGCTTAGGAGATATGCACAAAGATTGTTAAGGCTTACCAGATCATTGTGAGTTGTAACTGAGGTGACCAATGGATCATATTCAAATCCCAACCTAGCTAGGATGTAGCTGACCATCTCATCATCAGAAAGTGCCTTGCTGACTGACGCCATGGTATCAACATGGCCTTTCATTTTGTGGAAGTATTCAGATACTGACAAATCCTCCGTCTTCATGTTGGAGAGCTGATATCGGATCTGCATAACTCTCACATGATTTTTAGAAGAGAACATGTTATTTAGTGCTAACCATACTTCGGCTGAAGTAGACAATCGTGCCACCTGAGCAAGGATGTTCTCCATCATGGATGACGAGAGAGTACTCAGCACGATCTTGTCTTGCCTAAACCAGTGAAGATAAGCAGTATTAGGGACTTGACGTGCATCAATGCCGGCTCCCTTGGTTAGCATCACGGAAGGTGCAGCAATGCTGCCATCTACATAGCCATATAGATTTTGGCCACATAGATATGGCTCCTCCTGAGCCTTCTAGAGAAGAAAGTTCTCCCGTGAGAGCTTGACACTGATTAGGTGTCCGAAGGTGGGAATGGATATGTTGTCGGTCGGTGATGAGAACAGAGCACCGCTGGTGATGCCAAAGTTGATAGCCGCCGAGAAAGCTATGGAGTTCTTGTGGATTGTGGCTCTCATACCAAGTTAAGAACTATAGAAGACAAGTATTGTTATGCAGCGTAATTGATTATGTCTGTCTATTCCTGATATATACACGGCAGAGGTTACAACAGATAACATGGAAACAAAGATAGAATCGTTATCAGATCGCTACAATTGCGGCAAGAGCCGATATACTGCTCACTATACGGCAACTACCGATACAGTGTAATCAAACAGATCTCTATACTATCTACGATTCCGGGTTGCCATCTTTACATCTTCTCCAATTTTCCCATTCCCATTCTCTCAATTTATCCCATAAACACCGAATTGTGCTACTTCTACTGTTTAGGACTTCCTTACCTGAGATCGGGTTGCAACATGATGATTTGTACGGTATCATCAAACTATATTATGTGGTGCCCAACTTATCCTCTAACATCTACGTCCTACATTGACTTCAGAAAAAATATAGGGAAGACCGCTGACTAAGAGACGACCAAGATATGTTTTGGTCAACCACTTCTCTAAGAGAAGGTGTGACCGTGTGAGGTAATAATTTATAGGACTAGTTTTTGCATCATTGGTCAACTCTACACACCAGCTACGTACATAAAAATTCGCAAAAAGCAAAGTACTTAGAACTAGATCCCAGCTCAACCCATCTCTACAAACATGAAGTTGTACCTAAAAGACAGAAACCTGAAGTTACGTTGTAGCATCAAAGCTCAATAAACTAAAGACAAGTAGCCCTTAAATTTCAGGTGGTTAGATTTTGGCACATATATTATGATCCTTTGCCTATTATGTTTTTCAGCAAAATATTTCAACATTGCGCCTACTTAATTTTTTTCTTGAGAGGATGATTCTATTTTAATGGAAAACGTGTGGGAAATGAGATGTTGTGGACCATGGACTGGTGGGCTTCAGTGAGCCTATTACTACCACAGAAGTAGGCCGTATGGGCTTAATTTAGCGCTGCTACCGTAGAGATGGGCTTTCTTTTCTTCTTCATTTGGTGCACAAATGCTTTTGGAAAGAGTTAACTTTTCAACCATCAGGCCTCTGATCGATTTTTAACCATAAACTATAAAACTGTTCAATTTAGACTTAGAACTAATAAAACCGTTCACTTTAACCTCTTAACCTAAACAGGGGTGGTTTTCTGCTGAAGTATCATCCCACATTGATCCCAGATGTGAAAGTAATCCTCGCCCGTTAATCAAGTAAACCATGGTTCCCACATGTCAACTTCATTTCTTCTTTCTCTCTCCCTCTTCCATCTCTCTATCATTTCCCCTCCCCCTCTTCTTAGTCGCCAAAGACCATGCCGCACTTCCTCTGAACGTGCTGTGGACTGCTCTTGCTGCTCTTCCTCCGAATCTCTCCCTCATGCTGCTCCCCTTTTCCCCTAGATATCTCCCTCTTCCACTTATTTTCTTCTTCCTTCACCTGGCAGAGGAAGTGGCCCGACGACTGGCGCGTCTAGATCTGTAGGGCAGAGGAGATGGCATGGCAACCTCAACCTCTCCACTGGGAATCAGAGCAAGCGGAGGAGGCGGCTGTAACATCCCAATTCTAGGAAGCCCAAAATTGAGAAGAATTTAAAATTTTATGTTTGCATAATTATTTTCTTGGTTTTGATTGAAGTTCCCTGGGAAAAATATTTGGAAAAGAATGTTCAAATGGGAAAATTTTGAATTGAATTAAAAAAATTTCAATTTGCAAGAAATGATCCATAAAGTGGCATAAGGGAAATTACATAAAAAATCATGTTAAAAACTCAAAATAGATTCATAGGGCTAGAAATGAAATTTGAACATTTTAAGCATTTTTTTAAACTCACCAAACCAAATAGTGCTTTTTAAATAAAATAGTGCACTTTTAGGAATTTTCAAGAAAAATATAAGATAGATAAAAATCTGGAAAATTTACACAAGGTTCTACGCTATGTCAAAAGCTTCTCCAAAAAATTTCATAATTTTTAGAGTCCATTTGCTAATTTTTAGAACCTCTAAATTGAATTTTGCATTTAAAAGGAAAAACTATTTTTCAATTTATCTTCCAGCCTGACCTATCACCCTCTCCCCTCTCTTCCTCCCTCTTAGTCACTGTCATCCTGGCCCCACTTGCCAGTCCCTCCTCTTCCTTCTCTTCTCTACTGTGCTCATCGCGCTCGCCGCTGCGCCAGCCCGCGCCCGGTGCACGTTAGCATGTCGCTGCTTGCGCCATCACGTCACGGGACCACAACGCCTCATGCCATGTACTGTCTTGAACCATGTGTCCCACCTTCCCCCATCCTCCCTGTGCTCCATCCTCTCTCCACCGCCGAGGCACTACCCCATCCGCCATGTGCTCGACACCACGCAACCAGCGCTGTCGCCTGCCCCTTGTCATCATGCCTCTGCATAGTCTTGTCTCATCCATGCCAGAACACTGTGCATTGTAGAGGTGACTGCCACACCCTAGAATCCTGCGGCATGCAAGACTTGCTCGTTGTGACCCGCCGGTGCACTCTCCCTTGAGATGCTATGCTACCACCGCCAATGCCCGCCCCTACCCTCTTGTGCCCTCCCCATCCCTCTGCCATCTCTACAAAGCCATCATAGCCATGCTTGTCTTCTTGCTCATGGCCCTAGTGGCACCCTTGATCGCTGAGATGTTGCTCACCACCAGCCTCCCCATGCCTATAAAAGCCAACCCCTGCCAAGCTCAAGCATCCCACACCTCCCTCCTCCCTTAAAATGCTCGAGCAGTGATGGCCATGAACGCCCTTTATTCCCCAACTCCGATTACACTCGAGCCAAAGCCAATCCAATGATATAGTAAGCCATTTCTCAATTCAACGCACCCGTAGCACCTCCATGCACCCATAACCCCTCCCCCAATTTTAGTTACCCCTCATCGGAATGCCACCACCATTGGAGCTCACCTCTGCCGCTTTGGGCCATCATCGATGAGCTACCTCGGTAAGCCTTCGGCCATGCCATCCCCTAAAATGGAACCCCCTGGGTCCGTAGATGCTCACCCCTCCCAAATTTGCCCTTGAGCCACCTCTTCCCCCTCGTTGTCGTTCGCAATGGTCGTCACCGCCACCGCTCCACCGCCAACCCTCTCTGACCATGCTCAACCACGTCCAAGCCTTCTCAAAGCTTCCCCATACTCCCCTCTTGCTTCCCCACACCTCCCATGTGCACGCCTCACCGCCATTCTTCGTCAGCAATGCTCACCTAAGCTAAGCACAGCTTAGAGTCACCGACAAATGGGCCCCACTTGTCAGTGTGCACCACTCCCTCTTTCTACCAAGCAACTGACCAGTTGGTCCCACTAATCAGTTATTCTTTCAAAAACTTTTTAACCAGATGAGCCTATGACATATGGACCTGACCCTTTAAAATGTTTTTTAAAACCCAAAAATTCACAAATATGCCTTCAGTTCAGTGAAAGTGCACATTCTCCATTACAAAGTGTATTTCCCAAAATGCGCCTTCGACGTCACCACTATGAACACTGCCATTTTTTATTTTCAGGATTTTTGAAACCTAACAAAATTCAAACGCATGTAACTTTTGCATACGAACTCCAATTAAGTGATTTTACCTCTAAAATTTTCTAAAATCATGATCTTCATATTCTGTAATTTTTTTTGAATTTTATCTCTATTTGAATTTGTTTGGATCTTATTTGTAATATTTAGTATTTGACGGTTAGATACCAACATTCCAAAGAACTTCGCTGACAAACCCGAGTAAGGCCAAGAGTTCAACAAGCAACGAAAGCACCCCAGTTGATCATTTTGATCTCATATTTCAATGTTATTTTATTGTATTCAAAACTATTATGCATGCGCATAATTTTGGTAAAAACCACTATATTAATATAGGCAACAATTATACCCAATTATTACATCAATTCTTGCCTTGAAAAATTTATTACTCTACTATTGTCACCATAGCAATAATACCCACTAGTTACAAAATATGAAACTTAGTAACTTAAAATGTTGTAGTTGATGCCTAGCCATGCTTATAACGGTACTGAAGTGCTAGGTTGGAAATGGGTCACAATATTCAAAAATAGGAAAATACTCCAAAATTGGTATAGAGGAGTTTACCTCTAATATTTTGATTAGAAAAGAAATGAAAATTTTGTTTTAGACTTGAGCAAGTGGTTGTGGAAACCGGTGTAGTTTGCATGAGGATGTAGTTTGTGGATGTCTTGTTTGGTCGCTAAGGACCGATTCATATTGTGCCATAGACCCAAGTACAGCCCTACAACCATACATACCTTTTATGAAAAGGCCTTAGCATAATAAGTTACTAAGGCTAGCAACTTCACCGCAGGTGGTAGATTGTAGGTGAATTTTTGGGCTGTGAGGATATGGTGCAGACTCCATGTTCGGAGGGACCTTGCCCGTAACGGAAGGTACCCGACACACCATATGAATCTTGGGACGTGGGAGGGCACTCTCTATCTTAAGAACGTATTATAGCGCTGTAGTTGCTAGTACCAGTAGTGTGAAAGGTTCGTCATGAACTCTCAAATCAGATACCGATGGTATCGCATGATGTATATAGCATGGTGGCATGTTTATATTGTATGGGTAAAGTATACAACCTCTGCAGAGTGTAAATCTATTTGAATAGCCATGTCCCTCATTTATGGACAAAGCTTGATGAAATTCCATAATAAGTAGCTTTGTGTTTTACAAATAGTTATAAAATATATGGATAGGATTGCAAAGCTAGTTCAACAAGGATTATGCTACTATCTTGAGATTCTAAGGCAGCATGCCACTCCTTCTAAATTATGCAATTTATGCTTTACCATTATTTGCTTATCAATTTTAAATACTCTTACAACTTCCATTTGCAATATATTACTTGTTATTTCAATTGAAAGCATTGTTTCGCAAATTAAACTAGAATAGATAGCGATCTTTGACACAGCCTACATCATATGTATCTTTGCTTAAAAGTCTTACGAAGTACTATTTTTGTACTCAACCATTGCTTGTTGAACATATTTAGAGGATGTAGAAGAAGGCATATCTTGCAGGTACTATTATGCTGCAAGTTTTGGAGACGAAGATGCCAATTTCTAGGGTTCTACCCCAGTCAGTTGCCTGTGTTTTGGGATGAGGCATACTTGCTGGTTTTGGTACCTCATTTATCATTTGCTTCCACTGAACTCTGATGTTGTATGTTTTATTTGGTCGTTCAGCTCTATTGTTGTAAACTCTATTGTTTAGGCACATTTGCTACCTATTACACTACTTTATTGTAAATTTATTGTGTATAGATATGATACGAATGTTGTTGAATGTGTGTGCTAGCCACTAATTATGAGACTAGCACAGCAGACACATAAGGTTCGGAATGCAAGTTCTAGGTCCCAACAGCGGCCCCGCAATCGACACACCTGGATTTGAGGGGGGGGGGGGGGGTTAGCAGTGCTATGGGAGGCAATGGCAGCAGCCTAGGAGAAGATTATGTTAGACCATGTGGTTGTCGTGCAATGATTGATGATGAATAATTGATATTTGCGTTTGTGAGAGTTCTGGTTGATGCGCTATTGTTGCTGGAGTTTAGGCCAACAGGTTTGGTCAGTAGGCGTCGTTCATAGCTTTTTGATTACAGTAGAACGTTCACGTCAGGTAATCATAGGCAACAATGAACTGGTCATAAGCGAAGAGGAACTGGTCGTAGCTATAGTAACTAGCTGATGGTTGGTAGTCGTGGACTGGAAGTGCTACGATACTTGTGATTTTTGAGTGTTCTGAGTGTAGCGATATTAATTCCCGAGTACTTGTGTTTTCAAGTACTTGATGAGCTAGCGACTGGCCTGTGCATGGTGGTCATAGCGGTCGTAATGAGTTATCTAAGATAGATTAGCGATAGAATTTGTGGTTGTGGCTAACCTGGTTGGTCTTGATGGATGGTTAAAGGTGTGTGGACTAATGTCGATCAAGTTATGAAGAACTTGTGCTAGATGTTCTTTCGTCTTTGCATGTGCAGGTTAGGCATGGAGATGATCATGGTCAGTGATGAGGAGGACCGGGACTAGGATAGGAAAATCTAAGGTTCAGGCGGTCGAGGGTGTCACGAGGTAGTCGGTCTCATGTTGGAACACGTGAAGATCAAAGGTGGTGATGTGTGGAGAGGATACAGGAGGTGCTGTCCTGGAGGCTTCATCACGTGGTGATTTAGGAGTTGTGGAAGGAGTCCATAACTGAGAAGGAATAGAGGTTGAGTAAAACCCGTGTTCGGAAGGGTTTCAGGTCCCTTGGTTTTGGGAAGAGATAAAGTTTTGAGTCCGTGTTTGAGGTAGACATAGCTTGTGACATTAATCTATAAAAGTAGAGTGAGGCTATGGGTTAACATACGGGTTTTAGAGAGTTTTGAGAAGGTTTTGGTTTTAGTTTTTGGCTAGGCCTTTTAGGTAGACATAGTTTGTGACATTAATCCACAAGAATTTAGCAATAAAGATCATCCTGAATCAATCTAGTTTGTGGTTTTTTGCTTGAAGAGTGCTGGTAGATTGAAGTTTACAACTATGTGCAAACTGGTCGAAGATCCTGCAGGTTGAAGTAGGCAAGCAATTAAACGTCGAGTGGTCAAAACCATCTCAAAGTATTTGACAGCTGCCAGGAGATTTCAAAAAGTGGTGACGATCATCCATCCCCCTCTGATTGCAGTATTTGATCCTACAAGTAATATCAGAGCATGTAGAGAAGGAATCAGAGAGGTATGTGAGCTAGATGGTACTGATTTTGCTTTTTGGAAGTGTCGTATGCAAGCTTACATTGAAGTTCAAGGTAATAATGTTTGGATTAAAGTTTCTCACCCTTATGTGGTTCCTACTAATGTTACTACTGAAAATAAAACAGATGTAGATTTAAATGCTCGTGCTCGTAACTTGCTTTTTGAAGGAATTTCTCGCAAAGAATTTGATTAAGTAGCTTATATTAATTCTGCACACTTAATAGGAGAAACTCTTTGCGATTATTATGAAGGAATGACTAAGATCAAGAAAGTGTGCAAGAATATATATCAAAAAGAGTACATCGATTTTGCTATGAAATCTGGTGAATTTATTGATGATTTTTTGCTCGTTTTGAGAAGATTTTGAGTAACTTGTGTGGAGTTAGTGTTATTCCTGCTGATAGAGATAATGTAACTAAACTTTTGAGGTCTTTAGGTTCAGAGTGGTTGATGGTTGTCACGACTATTAATCAAACCGTCGATCTAGATACTCTAACCATGGATTATCTGCACTCTAGATTAAAAACCTATAAGGTGGAAACTTTGCAATCTAAAATTCATAAACCTTCATCTTTAGCACTTGTGACTAACCCTATGCAGATTGCTTCATCGAGTGCTTTGTCTTATGTTTTCTTGTCTGCTTTGTTCTCTTTTTCAGAAGATCAGTTCGAGTAGCTCCCTAAAGAGGACTTGGTCTTAATCTCCTTACGACCATTCATGGCTCTCAACAATCTGAGGATGAGAAAGTGAGGTGGAGCTTCAGGACTGATCAGATACTTTGAGTGTGGTGAGCTAGGCCACATTAAAATGGATTGCCCCAAACTCAAACGGAAAGTGGTCAAGGAAGACAGGAATTATCGTTGTCAACTGTCCAAGAATAACACCAAGTGTGAAAATTTCCATCACAAGGTTGCTGAAAAAGTTATATCAGCTATCAAGTGCCTTGATATGAGTGTTAAGGATTTTGAGAGTTACGTTGATGATGACCACGATGACGATGATACCAAAGGCACGAAGAAGAGCACCGATGGCTTCACGGGGATGTGCTTCGTGGCAATCAACACAATGAAGATGACTACAATGATCTTGATGTGGTAAGACCATCATGCAATGAGCTTGAAGATGGTCTTATTAAACTTGCTATTGAATTGAAAAGGACTAAAAAGAAATTGAAAGAAAACTATTTTGTAGTCGAAAGCTTGAATTCTAATATAAATAGATGTAGAGGATCTATTCCTAAAGATGATTCTTGTGAAGCTTATCAAGTCTTACATTCTGAGTTGGAAATTATTAGATCAGTTAATTCAACTAACTTGGTTCAACATAGAGATGCAACTGATAGTTTGATCAACTAAGAATGGTACATAATTGTTGTGATAGAAAACTTAAACTTGCTAGTGATGAGATTGAAAAGCTTAAGTCTAATTCTTCTATAGCATGTTCTAAGTGTGATTTGCTGCAAACTAGACTTAATTCATCTCTGCAATCAATTCAATAAATGCTCTCTCATGAAACTCTATTTTGCTCTAATTGCTCTAAGCTTAACACTGAAATAGAAGTGTTAACTAGGCAACTCAATGGTTTTGCTAAAAAAGAGATATTAGTACAGTATAGTGCTTCTAAGAATCTTGCTCATGAATCTATTAAGTGCTCATTGTGTTTCTCACTATTTAAAGAAAATGAGTACCTTAAGAACACTTTAGAGAGATTTTCTTTTGGCAAGAAGAACTTAAATATGATCCTAGACAAGTCAAAAACTAGTATGAAAAATTATAGTCTAGAATTTAATTTTATTGAGTATGCTAAGAAAAATTCTCCTAAAGTTGTCAAGGTACCCAAATAGGAAAATTAGTAGATTTTGAACTAAAACAAGTTGTCTTTAGATCTGCTGGTATTGCAAAAGAGTTCTCTACCAAACTGAGTGTTGTGAAGTCAATTGATACGACCACTCAACAAGTCAAGTATCAGTGCACTCATTGTGGTAAAGACGGTCATTTGGTTCAATTATACTTTATAAAAGCAAAGAAAGAGAAGAAAGACATGATGAGGAAGTGTTTTCAACCAGCTGCTTCCCATGGTCGAACAAGCGAGGTTGGATCAGATGTTCGACCAGTTGTTTCTCATGGTGTAACATCCCAAAAATTTAAATTTGAAAATGTGAGGCTTTTGAATTATTTCTGCAAAAT
Organism: Dendrocalamus latiflorus; assembly: GCA_017311315.1. Classification (NCBI taxonomy): domain Eukaryota; kingdom Viridiplantae; phylum Streptophyta; class Magnoliopsida; order Poales; family Poaceae; genus Dendrocalamus; species Dendrocalamus latiflorus. The sequence goes on along the minus strand of CM029655.1, from coordinate 33,522,641 downwards.
ATTTTATTTGAATTTGGAGTTTATGGTATTTTTCTAAAATTTGATTGAGGTTCACGAACTTGAGAAGTTAAAAAAAAACACCAGCGATGTCATAAAAGAAAAGGTGAAAATAATAGGGAACAAAAATTTAAAATACGAATCTGAAAAGATGATCCATAAAAGGAAGGGAGTAACTTGAATTAAAACATAAAATTTTATTTTGGAAATAATGGCAGTAAAAGTAAATAAATAAAACACAAATACACACACACATGTACATATATGTATACAAATTGTACATATGCAAAGGAGAGCTTAACAATATAGGAAATAAAAATATGAAAAATTAAGTAAGCATGATGAGCAAAATATAAAAATGTATGAACAAGAATATACATAAATGAATAGATACAAAAAAAAAACAAAACAAAAAAAAACAAAAAGGGCCATGCGGCCGGCCGCTCCCCTGCCTTCCCCTTCCCCTGCGCGGCGTCCCGACAGGCCACAGCCCCCGCTCGGATAGCCCGCGCGGTGCCGCAGCTCGCCCTTCCACGCACGGCGCTCCCCTCTTCAGACCGCCGGTCCTTGGCGCCCCTCTGCCCACCTCACAGCGGCCCCCACCACCGTCCCGTCACACGCAGCACCCACGTCACCGCCTGCCAGCGCGGGAATCCCGGCTGCGCTCCGCCTGCTGCCGCCGCGAATCCCGGCTGCGCCACGCCCTGGTCGCACGTTGCCGTCCCATCGCCGCCCGGACCTCCGCGCCTCTCCCGCCCCTCTGCGCCTACAAAAGCCTCCAGCTTCTTTCCCCTTGCCCCGCGCCATTTCCTCCTCCTCCCCCATCTTTTCCCCGTCTTCCCCGAAAGTAGTCGCCGTCGCCAATCTCACCGCCGCCTCCCCCACGGTCGATGCCGGTCCAATTCCTCCTTGTGGGAGCTTCACCGCCGAGGACCTCGCCGCCTGCACACCGCTGGCACCGTGCGCCCCCACCGTCCGACCCCGTCTCACGCCGCCGGCCCACTACGACCCCTCTCCGGCCCCGCCATCGCTTTCGGTGAGATCCCCATGCCCCTCTCCAACTCGTTCTCGCCTTAATTGAAACCCCTGTCCTCTCCAACGCCGGCGCCCCATTCCACCTCCACCACCGGTCGCCCCGCGCCATAGCCGTCCGCCTCGCCGCCGCTCCGGTCGCCGTGCCACCACCTTTAGCATCCTCCAGCACCGAGCAACCCGTTTTTCACATCCCCCAACCCCCTCCGGCTGTCGCTCGCCGCCGGCAAGGCTCTTCCCCGTCGGCGCCATCTTGCTCTGTTTTGAGCCCCTTCCACAGCTCACCTCTTGAGGAATATTTCCCCTCTTCTACTCAAGAGACACCAGCCGCTCGGATGGCTAGCAGCGTCGATTGCTAACACACAGAACCCCGGGTCCTGAGTTCGAACTCAGCCGGCCGCATCCTTTTCCCCCATTTTCACTTTGATTTTTGTAGGCCATTTCAATTAAGAAAAATTAGGAAATAATAAAGGAAATGAAATAAATTTAATTAAGGAATAAAATAAGGTTACTTAAGATTAAAAATATTTGATTATTTATTATGTGAGCAACTACTACAGCTTAATGTTTAAAGGAGGTCTAATTATCAATTAAAAGCACCAATAAAATATGATTTGGTTTAGTAACCAGATTTAATAAAGATCTCAGTTAGAAATACATTAAAAAATTAAGATATATACCCAACATTTAAAATGCTGCCATTATATAAATCCTAATGGTAGATTTTGCTAACTAAGCACATATTGAGATATACCCTTGCTAGATAAATAAATTTTAATTAGAACTAATAACAACTAAAGCGTAGAGACTTTCTAAGTAAATACATATATCTATATATGTACAAATGAGTGGTTAGAAAGATGCGGATGGCATGTGTGCAATTCACTAGCAAAAATAACCAAACAACTTTGCGGTCACCGTAGAGCCTACTAACATATATGTATATATGTTATCGTTAATGTACCGCCAGACATGAAATCTTAAATAGTAACTTTAGTTAATAATGATAATAAGATGAACTCCTGTATAGCAGGCTCGACTTGTAAAAAAAAAGAGATAAAATATCAAGTATCAGTAGTTTTCAGAGTGCACTTAAATTAAAAGGTCATAATAATATACAGATGCTAACATATAGTAGCCCTAGGTCATCAAATACCAAAATAATCTCACGGACATATAGATACTCTAAAGTAAATATGTAACCATCAACACGAGTAATTATGGTCACATAAAATGATGCATACCAAGCTTTGCCCAGATAACTAAGTTAGAAATAAGGATAAGCCTAATAGTAACTAAAGCATAGATAAAATAATAATGGTACTATTAATCAAATCTTAATACTAGATTTAATAAATAATAATGATGAGCATGAAATAACAAGATATAGCCCATACAACTGAATCCTAATTCAAGTTGAAATAGGCTTAGTGACAACTAAAGGCACATAAAATATCACACCATAAAATGCTAAGAACTCGGGCTCTAGTATTAATTTGGTAAACTAAAAACTGTATACATCACATAATTCTTGGATATTAACGCTCGACAAAATAACGCTCAGCTAAGCTCTTACTCCAATTCATAGGTCTAATCTAACTCATGGAACTTCCTTAATAAATATAAAAATAGTAGAAGAAGCTCGCAATAAAAAGGTCGAGTTGTCATATTCTATTACCGACCATGCCTCAAATCACTCAAAACACCTATTAACTCATAATAAAACTAAATTGAGTTTATTCGGATTTATTTGGATCTTTTGAGTTATTTGCTTTTATTTGGATTCAGTCGTTTGCCGCGTAATTAGAAATTGGAAGTCGTGAAGATTCAATGGATCAAGCGAGATCAAGCTCGAAGTGAAGATAGAGACCAAAAGCTCAAGAGAAAGCATTGTGTGAGCTCAAGACCGCGGTAAACCGCGCCAGGCGAGTCAATACTTTGATCATGTTGAACCTACGTTTTCTGCAAATTACTTTGGTTTAAATTATCAAATTGCATGCTGTTATTTTATATGCAAATACATGTTTAATTTAAGATTCTAGTTATATGCCCATTGTTTACCTTGAATATTATTATACCTCCTTTGGAATAATTGAATGTGTGAACCTTGTCGCCCTAGCAAAATGATAATAGTAGCCTTGTGAAAATAAGTCCCTAATTATACGCCATGCTTAGTACTGCATAGATACTCGGGGGCCCTGAAATGCCCTCAAACATCATTGTCATTTTTAAACATGAGAAACTGGTTTGGACAGTCATGGTGGGAATGACTGGTATATATTTGGACATGATTATTTTATGTTCCCAAAAACCCCAACTTGCTTAAATATCTGGGCGGATGGTTCGAGTGTGTGTGTATATGGTGCGGTGCGGTGGAAGCACAAAGTGAGTAGTGGTAAATCCGCCCAGATACCACTAAGGACTGAATCTTGTCATGACCTCCTGTGTAAAACAAGTACAATCACAAGTCTGTAAAGTACAACTTGGCTTAGTAAATTTACCGGACCCTGGAAGTCATCATCATGGCAGTAGTGCAAGTGGCGGCCTAGGTGGCAGGCTTGAATGGGACTCCCGCAAGTGGCGGCCTGGGTGGCAGGCTTGTGGGAGAAGTTCTCTTGCGACGCGCTAGCAGTGTGGGTAGCCAGCTACTAGGCGTATAGGAGGGGAACATCCCGCACAACGAATGGGTCCCACCGCAAATGGGAGCAACCCAGGGGGTGAGATGATGGAAGGGGCGAGGTACTTTGAACGGTTACTGTGATGGTTTGCTCAACCGCATGACTAAGGAATCGTGTGGGGCAACGAGTAAACTGTCTCTTGTGGGTAAAGTGTGCAAACTCTGCAGAGTCAAAATTATTTGAATAGCCGTGCCCACGGTTAAGGGCGGACATGGGAACTTAACCAGATATAGTTCTATTTCAAAAAAACACTTTGTGGGTGGGAATGGAAAAGTGGAAGGGCAGTGGAAAGCCCTGATTTGAGTTGTCCTGGGTGTCGTCCCAGTGGTAATGTAAGCGGCTATAACGCTGAAGGTCTAGCATATGGTGCAGAGACCATGTAACGGTGGATGGAATCTGGATCACTATTAGTATTGCATTCTCTTACACATTATGTCTTCAGTCAAAACTGCTAGGTCTCAGGAAATTTCTATGTATTATATTTCAAAAATGGCACTTCTATTTTTGCAAAATAAAATACTAGGGGGAATAAATAGAGTCGTGAGTAAAGGAGATAGATGTCTGTGAGGAATACATTGGAGGGTTCATAGAGTGGATCCTGGGATAAATACATTGGTGGATCTTAAATGAGTACATAGGCTAGGTAGATGATTCAAATGATTTTGGAGAATTAGGGAGTGCAAAGGTAATTGCTGGATTATAAAAATGATAACTAATATAAATTCTTGGGAGATGTTGGTGATAATGGGAACAATAGGACTTGATCAATTATTGGATGAATGAATTGAATTTTTGGGAATTTGGAGGTATGATATCAAATATTGGAGTATAACCTTGATCAATGATATTCTTGGGGGATGTATACTAATGAATCGTAGACTTGATCACTGAAATCATTGGTGGAGGTTTACTAGTGAACTAGTTAGAGATAGATAATGGAAAATAAGATTGATTATTGGAAGATCAAATTATGGTTGTGGATCAATAACAAAAGGATTGGAGTGTTAGGAATTTAGAATACAACAGATGCTGGTGGATAAATTAAATGATATTAGATAAATGATGTTGCTGGATTATATAAATTATGATACTCGATGTTTGGGGATTTAGGCAGCAATTGATTGGTGGATTGTATGATTGATGATATTCGCTGTTTGGAGTTTTAGACAGCAAACAATATAGAAAGTATATGATCGATGGATTAATTAAATGATGTCGCTCACTGTTTAGAGTCTTAGATAGAGATCAATATAGAAAGATTAAGATTGGTGGACTAATTAAATGATGTCACTCGCTGTTTGGAGTCTTAGACAGCAGCCAATAAAGAAAGTGTATTTCGGTGGATTAAGTCAATTATGGCAATCGTTGTGTGGAGTTTAGGTAGCAACCATACCACTATGATTAACTAATAATAATGCTATCAAAAGCGATTTTTGGCAAATAAAATAACCCGAGCTTCTCCTTTGATAAGCCATGCATACTATTTATTTGCATTCTGTGTATTGGCTCGCGGAGCACGGTGGTTAGTGTGCTCACACTCGCTCTCATAACAAATCCAGAAGCAGGAATCAGATCACTGCGCTTCAGCAATAGTTTTGGTTATGATGGAAGAGAAGATGAAGTTGTCAAGGGCTAGGTCGCGAACCTCCAGTTGGCTGCCTGTGGGCATGTCCTGAAGGCCCCACCTGTGTGCTTCGTTCCGCTTCTGCAATTTATTGATTTCAGCCTAATCGGCTCGTGAGTAAGTCTACTATTTTGTTTATGCTTCCGCATGATATGTATTTTGATGTCCATTACTGTAACTGTAAGCACTATCTACTGATCCAGGGAATAGTGCATTTAATCACAGAGGATTCTGGATTATAAAATCTGGGTCCCTACACGTGGTCAGACCAGCGTGGTCGAACAAGATTTTTAACCAGTTGTTTCCCACGGTTAGACCAGCTTCTCAAGAGACTTTTGACTAGCTGTTCGCACGGTCAAACCAGTGTTGTTGGACTAGAGTTTCGACCAGTTTTTCATACCCGATTAAATCGATTAGTGGTCAGACCAGCTTTATTGAGGAGGTTAGACCCGCCCCGTGGTCAAACCAGCTTTTCAATGACCGACTGGTCGAAATATGTTAAATGCTAATGCTTCACTTAAGTTTTTATCAGTGCATTTTTTTGCTCCTATTTGTCGAGTATCTCAGTACTGGATACCTAAATCCTTATTCTCTAACCCCAGTACTAAGGCACTGATAATTGTTCGTGCTCTATAGGCTCGTCACAAGAGGAGAACATATAGTTCATTGACTCTGGTTGCTCTTGCCACATGAATGGAGACTCACGATAGTTCTCCTTCCTCACTCGTGCCCCTGATGATGAGATGATCACTTTCAGGGACAACTCTTAGGGACAAGTTCTTGCTAAAGGCACCATGCTTGTCAACGACAAGTTCATCTTAAAGGACGTCGTTCTCATCAGTAAGTTGAGCTATAACTTGCTTTCAATTTCACAATTGGTAGACGATGATCTTGAGATGAACTTTAAAAAGTATTCATATTGTATCTTGGATTCATTTGGTGATCTTTTATGCAAAATTAGTCGAGTTGGTCGCTTGTTTAAGGGTGACTTTTCATATTTAGCATCCTTTGGTCTTAGGTGTCTTATTTAATCTGAATCTAAGGAGTTGTTCTTCTGGCATTGTAGATTAGGTCATATTAGCTTTGATCATCTAGCTCATCTTAGTAATATGAGTCTTGTTAAAGGAATTCCTAGTCTTAAGATTAAAAAGTCAATGGATCTATTTTATTCACTCTGTCAACATGGTAAGATGGTCTCGTCATCACATCCTTCACTCACAATAGTCATAGCTGATTCTCCGGGTCAATTGTTGCACATGGACACTGTAGGACCTTCTAGGGTTCATTCAGTCGAAGGAAAATGGTATGTTCTTTTTATTGTTGATGATTACTATAGATACTCTTAGTTTTATTTGGCATCTAAGGACAAAGCTTTCGGTCAATTTAGAGAGCTAGCTCTTAGACTTGCTAATGAATTTTCAGGAGTACTTAGAGCAATTAGAAGTGATAATGGAACTGAATTTTGCTACAAAAATGACATTATGAAAAGAAGTATGCTACAAGCATGCCACATGCTTGAAAAGTGAGTGTGGAGTAATATGTTGCTATATGAGACAACTAGTTCGACTAGAATTAAAGCTTGCTACACTTTTAGGCTTACTCTTTTAGGTGTGAAATCCCTTTGTGCTCTTTATAGATCGGTTTGGTTTCGGTCGAGGTGCTTGTCATTAATCCAATTTGCTTAATCATACTGAAGACCTGCTTAGACTTGCTTTGTCATATACGACTTTATATGATCTAGGGAGCTCAATTAGAAAAAGGATGGCTTGGACATATTCTTAATTCAATGTAAAGTGACTTGGATAATCTACAAAGTCTCTGGATGTTTACTCTCATTGCTCTTTTTTAGAATTATCCTCTCTCTAGAGCTCTTAATGATTTCATTGCTAAAGAGGGAGAAATTAGAAGAAAGGGGGAGAATTTTCTGAGAGTTTGGGGGAGGAGGAAGAATTGAAAAAAATGTTTTCAGTGTTGAGGGGGAGTTTTCTGAGCTTTTTGCTGCGGTCTGTGATGTGCTTTTTGGCTGTCGTCTGCAGCTTTGAATTTTTTCCTTTCGCAAATTTTCTCATACAAGAGTTTTTGAGGTGTTGTCAATGTATTCATCAAGGAGGAGATTGCTAGATCATGTGGTGATCGAGCAATGATTGATGATGAATAATTGACATTTGCATTTGTGTGAGTTCAGGTTGATGCGCTATTGTTGCTAGACTTCAAGCTAGCAGGTCAAGTTGGCAGGTGTTGATCATGGCAGAATGATAACGTCAGGTAATCATAGGTGTCGACCGCGAACAGGGTACCGGTCTTATGTTACAGGGAACCAGTCGTATGCAACAATGAATTGGTTGTAAGCAAAGAGGGACTGGTTGTAAGCAAAGAGGGACTGGTTGTAAGCAAAGAGGAACTGGTCATAGCTACAGGACTGGTTGATTTTCGACCACAGCTAACTGCTGATGGGTTTCGACTACTATGACCGTCGACCATGGCCGTCTTCTGATGGGTTTCAACCACAGACATTTTCTAATGTGTTCGACCACGGTGTGTTGCCGAACACGGATGTTTTTCGATTTGTTTCGACTATTGTGACTGTTCAACCACGGCTGTGTTTCGATGGGCTTCGACCATAATTATTTTTGACCAGAGCTGACTACTGATGGGTTTTGACTATTGTGACTGTCGACCATGGCTGTCTTCTGATGAGTTTCGACCACGGACGTTTTTCGATGCGTTCGACCACGGTGTGTTGCCGAACATGGATGTTTCCCAATGGGTTTTGACTATGTGATTTTCGACCATGGAGATTTCCCGACAAATTCGACCATAGTGATACTCGACCACTAAGCGCTTCTGATGGGTTTCGACCACTATGAATTTTAATCATAGGCATCTCCCAATGGATTTCGACCACAGACGTTTCTTGGTAGGTTTTGACTCTGATGAATCTTGACCACGGATGGCTTCCGATGGTTGTCGATCACATTGATACTTGACCTTTGTGGCCTGCTCTACTAATTTTTCCACTCAGGCTATATCTACGACTCCAATTCTAGTCGTCATTGTTGTCAGATTAGTCATGCTAGACGTTAATCATGTATACTTCACATCACTTCTATTGTGCCCATTTGATACTGATGAGGTCGAATAGCACGGGTAGGCATGGTCAAGTGTGACGACCATGCTGTCAATAGCCCCGTAGACCGACGAGGCTATGGATAATACCAATGCCATACCTTCATTAATCATTCATCCCTTGCATGAGGAACATAAGGCGAAGACTAAAGACGACGACCAATGTGCAGCTTAATCAGAGGTTTTCTGTGAGTTACCCTACGGATGTAATTAATTGAGAGGCCTTCTGAGGTTTTCCTATCTTTTGTTGTGTTTATTTATTTTTGTGTACTTTAGTACATTGGCACGCCCGCATCCTATAACCCCGGGGCCAGAAATCCATGAGTGATTTCTTGTGTGAAACAAAATGGCATGCCCGCATCTTATAACCCCAGGGCCAGAAATCCATGAGCGATTTCTCGTGTCAAACAATTCCACTGTTGCTTTATTTGCAGTTTTTTACCCAACATCTCCTGTAATTGTATATCATATTCTTGAAATTGCTACTTATTTGCAAGCTAATGAAAGTGATATAGTTTTACGAGAGGCTATGTTTTCTACAAAATCTAAATTTTTGAAATATTGGAAATAAATTCCTATTTTATATGCTTTTGCATTTATTTTAGATCCCAGGGCTAAACTTCGAGGATTCAGCAATGTTCTCCGAGTTCTGGGTGATACAGCGGGGATAGATTATTCCAGCTATTTTTCACTTGTTCGTACTCAACTAACCGATGTTTACCACAAGTATGACGAAAAGTTTTAGAGAGTTCGCTTAGAATGACCTCCACCACCACCCATTGCAGGTAAGAAGAAAACCACGTGAGGTAAGATCTGTGGTATAGGTTCTTCCTCTGAAGGTTCAGGTTTTTTTACAATGTCAAGCATTGAAGGAAGACAAAGCAAACACATCATTGGGGAGCTATCCACCTATTTGGACAGTAACACGGTTTCATGCCAAGAGGATAACAACATTTTGAAGTGGTGGTAGGAGCACAAGATGACACATCCGGTGTTATCCGTACTAGCACATCGGATGTATTAATTGTTCCAATCTCAATAGTTTCTTCTGAGTCTGCCTTTAGCCTTTCTAGGAGAATACTGGAGGAGAGAAGAACAAGTCTCATAAGCGAGATAGTGAAAATGCTTCTTACAGTCAAAGATGGGAACAAGTCGACACATGACAACAACATCCTGTCAAAAATACGAAGTTGGTAGAGTCATTCGACTATCTTTATCTGGACAATAACATAGAGAACATTGATGCATGTAGAGTTGTAGGCTATACTCTTTTTTTCTTAGGCAAGGTTTTCTCATATTAAGTTTTTACTTGGCAATGTTTTTAACGAGGCAGCCATGTAAACATAAGTAAAGCTCTTTATTCCATATTCAAATAGTTCATAATTCTTTTTTCTGTCTCTATTTATTTATCTCACTTTATTCTCCCTTTCCCCTCCTGACTCCTCGCCTCCTCCCTGGCTCCCTTCCTGACCAACAGGGCAGCCTGCCTCCTCCATTTTCGGCTTCCTCCCCTCTTCCCTCCTTGGCCCGGCCACAACCTCCTCCCTCCCCTCCTCCCTTCCGCCTGCTCCCTCTCACACTTCACCACTCGGCCACCACCTCTACCTTCACTGGCCGCACAACCACTGTCGATGGCAACACCGGTGTGTGTGTGTGTGAGAGAGAGTGGAGCTAGGAGCATGAGCCATGAGAGGAGGAGGCAGCGGCCGAGTGGCTGCGCGCGACGGAGGTGGCCCGAGCTTGCGTGCTAAACGGGCCATCTTTGGTTCATCAAGCTGCATGTGCCTAGGCTAACACGACATGGCTCATAACCTCCTTTGGTTGTGCCTAGGTCCGAGGCTAAGCCCGTAGACCGACACAACACAACTCATTTTGCTAATCAGGCCAACCGGGTTGTGCCTACATGGATCTGTGTGGGTCCATGCCAGGCGACCCATTTGGCTAGGTCTATTTCTTGGCCTAGTTGTCTGCAATTTGCTTCCAACTTTTGAAACTTTGGGTGGGTTATTTTCAGCTGCGGTTGATGGCTTATGGCTATAGCTGATGGCCTTTTGTTCTAGCGCGAGTATTTGTACAAATGAACCAAATGCCAATAAGCTAATAATCTGTTTTGAAAAGGTTATTCTGATAAACCACTTTGAAAGGGCGAAGGAAAAGCTGTCTTGTTTATTTGTTTGCTGGCGATAGCGCGAGCGCCAAGGAACACGCGGCGGAGGGAGGCGGCCTAGGCCTGCATGGTAAACGGGTCATCTTTGATCCATCAGGCTACACGTGCTTGGGCCGGCATGACATAGCTTGTAACCACTTTGTGCTATGTCTGGGTCCAAGGTTAAGCCCGTGGACTAACACGACATTGCCTGTTTAGCTAATCGGGCCAACCAGGCCATACCTACACGGATCTGTGTGGGGCTATGCCGGACGACCTATTTGACCTAGTCTGTTTCTTGGCTTAGTTGTTTGCAATTTGCTTCCAACTTCTAAGACTTTGGACGTATTTTTTTCGGCTGTAGCTGATACCTTTTGGTTTTAGCACGAGCACTTGTACAAACGAACCAAATGCTGATAAGCCAATGAGCTGTTTCGAAAAAAATATCTCAATAAACTACTTTAATAAGACGAAGTAGAAGTGATTCTATTTATTTATTTATTTAAAAAAATTATAAATCTTAAATCATAAATCGAAAAGAGCTATCTATCGTTAATCTTAGCCCTCTACAGGTAGGCCATTTTCCAAGACAGGTAGTAGGTAGTACTAGTTTTGAGCCACTGGTTTGCTGCATATGCATCCAAGCAGCAGGCAGTACCCCTACCTATCCACAGAGCAATGTATTTGGTCAGGGACAGTAAAGGCAGGCGCGCGCGCACACAATGGATGGATGGATGAAGCATTCTTTAGCCACAGTAGCAACATTTAACAAGGCACACTGGATGTGGCAACTTGCAGGCATGGCCAGCTCATGCAGGAAAGGAAAAATCCAACCAGATCTGAAGGATATTCGGGTGCATCACACCGCAGGAGCTCCAAATTCAATTGACATAAAAATTTCAAGAACACCAGCAGCAGCACTATGTACAGCCACAACCTAGAAGCAATGTTTGGCAAATAGGTTTTGCACAAAGTTAACTGGGCATGATAATAGTACATAAGCAGATCACTGTGCATCTTGAGTAGTTGCAAACACTTTCTTGGCAAGTGAGTTTCAGAAATGGAGTGGTGTGAGTACAAGCGCAAGATCAATATGGGTAGGAAGGTTTCCCAACTGGGTCCTTGATTCCTTGCATAAAGACATCATACGAGGATTTTTTTTTCTTAGTTTTTGTTTTTGGCACAGATTGGATGGATCACATGGATGGCTTGTTTCTGCCATCTAGTAGCAGTTCATAACTCCAATTTTCAGTTGAAAGAAACTTCACTCAAGTTTCAAATAGCAATGGGGACTGGACCTGGTTTCTGGTTGCGGTTTTTGTGCAGAGAAACTTCAGAAGCTAATGATTTCTCCTTTTTTAGACAAAAGTCTGACACTTCTAAAGAGGGTCAAGTAAATTGCAAGTACATGATTACAGCAATGGTCACTAGCTATATGTTTGTCCAATGCATAGCCTTCACCTAAAGCATCTTTTGCCCATTTTTCAATAAGGGAAAATATAAAAGATGAACCCTTGTCCAGGTGAATGGAATGCTTGGGATTGAAGAATATGTGTGACGGCAGGCAGAACTCTTACATGTTGTGTTATTATAGTCAAAGTATAATATAGAATTAATGACAAGGGGGTCAAAATGTCAATACCAAGGGATTGAAAAGTTTTATGCACCTAAAACTGAAAGAACTTGTCTGTCAACTGGATTTTCCCCACGCAAAGCTACACCTGTCTGCAGATTGTCCCCTAAAGTTAATTTTAATTTTAATTTTAATTTTTCTCATAGGAGAATCGACCATTGCTTGGGATCCTACAAATGAACTGGGGGTTGGAACTGGAAAATGTCAACCACTTGCATGGCATGAATAAAACAGCACCTAGTTTAGACATTTGACAGAGCTGTCTACATGTTATTCACATTTGATAATTGATAAGCAGCTCTTGAGATCCTCAGAAACTTCAACACTCAAGTTACCAGATGTTTAGGTAATTGGACTTTCATTGGAGAGTTGCTGGTCTTAAAAGTGAATATACGATTCAGGAAGAAAATCATATGCACCCACATGTCACTGCTAGCAAATGGCAAGGGAAACATCCGCTAATTTTCTCCTCAGTGACACTAGTATGAGCGCAGATGCAGTGCATCTTAACATTGCCCACCAAATCAAGATTGTACTAATTAAGTACTAGTTTTTCTTTTTCAAGATAGAAAGTCAGCATCAATAGCATACTCTGCCTACTTGTCTTTAGTTTAATTCCACCTACTTTTCAGCATGTCTAACCAGTAATAACAAGTTTCTTTGGACATTTATGTTGCATTCACTGAATCCACCCATCCATCTCAAAAGTGCAACTACCAGATCAACAGCCCCTTGGATTTCGTCCAAACCAGTATCTAGTGCTAGTTCATGAACCTAAACTATCACAAGCTAACTTCCATGAATAATTTACCTCATAAATGATTAATAATCTAAGAGGGTTTACAAATGAATAAGTCTAAATTCTAACTGTATGACCTCTTCAAAATTTTCCACCTTCCTTCACCAAAGGAACCAAGCAAAAGGCAGGCTGTTTTCATCTTCCTATACATTTCCTTTGTGCAAATGTTTTGTGATTGTATGGACCTAACCTGGCAGAAACTACTAGCGAAGTAACTATTAATCAAGCTACAGCAATCTATTGAGATCGAAAGAAATGAGAACAATCAGGCTCTTTCAATTGTTCTGAAGGACTCTATACAGTTCATCTCCCAGTGCCGCTAATGTGACTGGTTTCTGGATCAGACCGTTTATTCCAGACCGTTGGCATCGATCCCGCATATTGTCGTTGGTGCTTGCTGCTAGGGCAACAATCAGCGGCGGCCAGCAATTGCTCCTGAACTTCCTGATTGCGAGAGCTACTTCAAATCCATCCATTGTATGCATGGTGAGGTCAAGAATCACCAGCTGGAAAGATGACTCAGCACTGGCAAAGGAGCTCATGCATTGGATGCCGGAAGTGGCCGAAAAGACTCGGCAACCAAGCTTCTCAAGGAGCTTGTGAGTAACGGCTCGGTTGGTGTCATCACTGTCTACAAGAAGGACATGGAGTCCACTAAAGTTGGGAATTGGTGATGATCGGTATAACTCCGAGGATGCTCCAGACACTGGGGTCACATGTTGCAGCTGGAACTGGAGGGCGAGCATGACAGTTTCTCCGAGGCCTTTCGAATCTGATACTGACCAAATATTACCATTCATCATCTGCAGCAGAGCAAAAGGCTTCACATCAGCAAAAAGGAATTATTTGGATTATATATCAGACCAAGAGCAGATTGGTAACTTGAATAATCGATTGAACATATTGTTCACAAACTCTCAGCGTTACAAATAGATTTGTTGAGAATTTGATTCACAAGCGTCATAAAATATAGTAATGGAAAACACGCATTGCAATTCTTTGCAGCCAATCACATAATGCTTAACTAGTAGTTCAAACAGCAGGAAGTAGTATAAGATGATTTTTGGCTAAAGCATCACTACAACAAACGGAGCTTTGAACGCAAAGTATGTTGGCAGAAAATCCTGAGTGGTTTGATAGTTTAAGAATGGTGTGTAACCATATATGCTAACTCAATTGTTAATAACAGTATCAAAACAGGAAAATCTGCAGGTTATAACAAGTTTCCTAGCACTCCTCGTTAAGTTCTATTACTTTCTAACATCTAATAATGTTTCCATGACTCATGCAATCTGAGGTGAAATGAGTAAAGAAAATTATGGAACACTTCGGCTCAAAAAAAAAAGTTCTCTGGCATCGTAATCTTGAACAAATGTGAAGTCTAATCGACTTTTATCGGTAATATGACATGAGAAGCATGAACCGTGAGTAATTCAATGCATGGTGTGAATCCAGTTTGCTTCCTATCAGTTATATAATGCTCAAGAGTTGTTTAGTATACCTGGACAATCTTCTTGCACATGTTGAAGCTAAGCCCCATCTCAGAACTATTAGAGTTGGGCCCTTGACTTATTTGGCTAGACGATGAACTCAAAAGATTGCCTTTGGATTTTCTAATCCTAATCTCAAACTTCACACATACATAGCTGCCAGAGAAGTTTGCTCTTCGCAGCATCCAATCCTGGTTATGCCTCTCTTCCTTTTCATTATAACTATTCACATATAATGAGAGATAGCCTGCATTACATCGGTGTATTAGAGTACCTATCATGTGCAAGACAATATGGAAAACCCTCTTCTCATCACCAACGACCCTTTCAGGCAAAGAATTATCCACTTGAAACTCAAAATCAACTCCCTTGCAACCAGTTAGACATCTTACAACACTGACTGCTTCCTTAATCAAGGAATGGAGGTTGAATGGCCTCCTCACCAAAGATAAATGCTCATGATTCATCGTCGATGTTTGCATGACATCATTCATCAATGTTGAGGCAACACTACTTGTCTTGACAATGGCATCCATTACAAGCCTTTGCTCAGGATTCATACTTTCCTGCTGCATCATTGAGACAAGCCCAAGGATTGAGTGCATTGGCCTTCGCATTCCGTCATACATGGCACTCTGAAAGGAATTCCTAGCTTCAGTTGCCATCATGGCTTCATGCTTTGCCCGCAGTAAGTCTCTATGTTGCTCAGCAAGCTTCTCTCGCATCAATTGGGACTCCTCCAGAACTGCAGCATGTGATAGGGCGACTGCAACTTGATCAGCAACGACTTCAACAATCTCCAACTCCTGTTGACCGCACCCTAGAGAACCATCCTTGGGTAAAACCAAAACCAAAATAGCATATCTTGTTTCCATCACTTCTGGGGTCCCTCCTTTGAAATTTGACACCCTTAACATTGGCATCCGTATCGCAGCTACAGCCCCTGCTGCAAGCTTGCCTCTGCTTGCAATCCCAAGTGCTGACTCTGGCCCGAGAACTTTTGCATCCTTTGTTGCCTTTATTTCAACCACATCTGGGTCATCGATCGGAATTGAGCCGCTGTGCGACTCCGTTATCTTCCTTTCTCTCAAATGATGTGTCAAGATCATCTCAGTCCTGCTATCATTAGGCATCCAAACAGCACAATTCTGCAGCTCCAACGTCTTAGACAGTTCGACCATGGTGGTGTGCAAGATTGTGTGCCTGTCAAGTGACTTGCGTATCTCTTGCGTGAGCATCCGCACATGCCAGCTTGCCTCCTCTTGCCTCTTCATCATCCCCACTTCCCGGTCCAGCTCTCGGGCCTTAATCCTCAGGAAGTTCTCCCTGACCTTCACCCTCAACAGCTGTGGTATCAGCGTCAACAGCGTGATGGCTGTTGCGAATGACACAAGTGCAGTCAAGAACTTTGCAACGGTGAGGGCAAGCACAACATGGAACGAATGGGGATCATATGTGAACACCGTGATGAGATGTGACAGCCCGCAGAGAACAATGAAGGCACCGAACTGCAGGACGATCCATTTCAAGGGGAAGAGGTCGGAGCACGTCGCAAAGTAGAGCAGCTCCAGCGGGATGGAGAAGTAGGCTGCGGAGATCAGGAAGTCGCTCACCTTCTGGCATTGCAGTATGTTCTCTGTACTCCAGAGGCTACCGTCGCCATAGTCGCAGCTACCACAGTGGCTGAAATCGACGGCCGCCACCGACACTGACAGCAGCACTGAGAAGAGGAACAGGAGGATCCACAAGAAGGGGATCCTCTGCAGCGCTGCTCCTACCATCGGCTCTACCAGGCTTCATTCAGACCCACATTGGCGCAGGTGTGTTGGAATTGTTCGTGGCAAGTTCTGCAGCAATTCAGGGTACCAATTCTTGATTCCCCCTCGAAAACATCGATCTGCCTGCAATCAAATGTAAACATCAGAAAAATTTTCTGAGGAAAACAAACCAAGATCTGGACAATCAAATCGAAAATCCCCACTTTAATCCCCCCAAAAATCGAGATCAAAATCTGATGTAATGAATCAAAATCCTCGAGATAGGAGATCAAGAAGCTCTCAAATTCTAATAAACCCACGAACTCGAAACCCACAAAGAAGCAGCTATAACATCTCAATTCAACCATTTCATGCAAAGCGAAACCAAGAACCAGCAAGAAACCACCAAACAACAAAGAAAGCAGGAAATCAAGAAAACCAGGATGCTCACCTGTGTCCTACCATCCTGCTCTGGCAAGCATCAAGAAGAGGAGGCTCACAAGGCCATGCGAGGGGACAACAAATCTCCAACTTTACGACAGGAGTGCTACCACCATGTCGTCTGCACGGTGGCCATGGATCGAATCAAGAAAGCTCGGCATTAAGAGCCTGGAGCCCAGCCGATCCATACAAGCAAGAAGAGAGAAAAGAGGATTCCTTTTCTCCTCCTTTCCTTTCCGGGTGGAGGGGGGAGAGGACGCGAAGGAAAGGGGGAAGGTGCGAGTAGACCAGTGGCAGAGTGCGAATGCGAGGTGAGGAGGAAGGAAGGGGGGGTGCAGGAGGAGACGTTTTGGAGCAGCAGAGCAGCACGAGTCTCCTCGCAGCAGCCCCGCTCGCGCGTTCGCTCGGTCCGGGCTCGTGCTGATTTGGTTTGGCTTTTTACTGTAGCTAGTCCGGTTTTCAGAAAACCACTGCCGGTTTCGTTGTTTTCCAGTTGGCCATCGAAATCATTGGGCCTGCTAACGCCACAGCGGCTCTGGCTTCCTTATCCAAACTAAGAAGGCCGTATTTGAAAGGATAACTCTGTGTTAGTCATCAACTTCTCTCGTGTGAGTTTCAACCTTTAAGGCTTTAACTGTAAAATCAAATATTTTATCCTTTCAAATATTAATACCGTTTTATTTTACCCTCTGAGATAGATTGAAGGAGGTTTTGCTTGAGGTGGCGCTAATATGGTAAATGTTTTGATATGTAGACTTGTTTTAAGGTGATGTGACAGCCTAATCAGTATGACCATCAAATACACAAAAATATATATAGTTAGACACGCTGACCAGTCAACCTCTGATCCTCTCATTCTCCTTTTCTTCTTATTCCTCTCCTCTCTTTACCAACAGTCAACAGAGGACGAGACAAAAGAAAAAATAGGGCAATGCCATGGGAGTTCTGGTTAAGCTTGGCGCCGGTGAGGGGGACAATGAAGGCAGCATGCGAGAAGCAAAATGGAATCCCATGGTCTCGGTGACCCCATGGGTAGCGACGGCGTGACGGGAGGTAGAATACAGTAGTGATGTAGCTACGTATAACAACAGCGCCATAACTTGTACCATATGGACCCTATAGATACAACCATATTTGCTATACTTATTGTTCCAATTACAAGAGCTTCTACGCATCACATAAATTATGAGGTGAGCTCGTTTCAAAGAGATTTTACTTTATTTGATAAAAAACTTATGATATTAAACAATGAGAGTTTGTTGCGTTTGTTATCATGTACCAAGATTTATGATCAAGATCATGCAATACGTGGCACTACACCTATGTTAAAACCGAGGACGATTTTCTATCAAGAAGGGAAGGATGATGTGACCAAGCCACCAACACATACGACCATAGCGGCCAATATCAAGATTGAACTAAAGGTGAATTCGTTTCTTCAACTTCAACACATTTTAAATAAGAATATGATCCTATCTAATGATGAAAATATATATATTTGTAGCACCACATCACTTTGGAATCAATTGAAGCAAGGGTTCAAGTTGGACAGGTTTTGGAATTCAATTCGGCCTCCAGATCAATTCGGATTCAGCCTAACAAGCCAACTTCAAACGGCCATAACTTTTGATTCAGAAGGCTTCTCGGGGCTCGTGAGTACTCGTTGGAAAGCTCTTGAAGTCTACTTTCAGATGGATCTAGTCTCATCTCTAAACTCCATCCGAGCAGATCAGAAACTGCGAAACAATTTATATTACTTTTCCAGTCCGAGTCAAAGTGGGCCGTGGGCCTTATAATCTAGGCTATTTGGGCCGGTACTGTTCATGTGAACAGTACCACGGCTGTGTGAACAATAACCGTGAATAGTACCATATCCCTTGTCATTAGATAAGTGCGGCTTTCCCCTCCCCTATTTAAGGAGGTCGCACTCGTTTAGTTTTCCTGGGGTTTTTCTTAAGAGATTATTTTGTTTAGCAGTTTCACCACATGTTCGGTTGAGGAACCCCAACTTGTGAACTTAAACATTATTCGCAATACAATTTTAGATTAAATCTTAAACTCTCTTGCTTGTGTTCTCGATTCGCTTGCAGGAGATAGCCTTCTTGGCGAGGTCAACCGTGTTCGGCACGGTTGATAACCAATGGAGCAGTGGTATAGTGATTGCGAGGGGTTCGATCTGTTTTGGTCGAAGCCTTTGGATCATCAACGTCGAGATCTCCACAATCGACTTATCAGTACCTCTCGGAAGATCGGGCCATCGTCACATTAGGTTCGGCCAACAGAAAGAACAAGAGTATTCTATTATCAAAAGTGGTCTGCTCGATACAAGGGAGGGGCAAGGGTACTTAAGGCGCCTTTCGTGACTCACGCACGGCCTAGGGCCGACTAGACATGCCGAATCAAACTCTAATTCGGCTAAGACCCTAAAACACACAAAAAGGAAAAATCTTTGTTCCATTAAAAATCTAAACAAAAGAAAAATTCCCCACCCTAAACCCTAAATTCCAATTCGGCTGATTTTTCCTTTCTCTGCAGCCGCCACCAAAAACGCTATAACTTTTGATTCCGAGATTATTTTTGAGTGAAACTACCGCCATTAGATTAAAAAAATTCACTATCCATCTATCTGTAAAATTTCACGTCATTCCAGTAAGGCAGTTAAGAGATATGTGCGGTGAAAGTTTACCCAATTATCTATTTTGAATCTGCAACAGTCAGCAGTTGTGATTTTTGTGCGAATTTCCGTGTCAGGTTTCAGAAGTTAGCCCCAAAAGAAAATCTGTGGAAAAGGCCATCAGGAAATAGAGAAAAACATATCAGTAAAAAAGAGACATCTGAAAAAAAGTTACGGCCAAAATACCGACGTGCTGTCCAGTGGACAGAAATCTTCAGTTTTCAGTTTTGGTCAATCCTTGTGTTCTTCAATTCTAGATTGCATTGGATTGAATTATCTTGTATTTACCACTCCTACACATTGCCATACACTTTTTTTAGCCTTCTTCCATTCTTGGTTGATCAGCAACATAGGCTAAATGCTAGATACGAACTATAATTCAGTTTTATGCAAATTCTGAAATTAACTGATTGTTCTCCATTGCTACATATTGTGCCTTCCAAGCTCCACATACTCTTGATCAGAACAGGTGCTCTCTTGCAATCATACACACGCTCGACACGGTGTCACGAACCAGCCACCGGTTGTACCACCTGCAGCATTAGTAAGAACACTTGTAAGGGTGTGGTAAGACGCTTGAGAATGTATGATTCAACCTTCCACCACCTAGTAGTTGATAGGGATAATACCTTTGTGTTGTCTTTTGTTGTCTACAAACCATGACAGGTGGGTCATCTGATGATCAAGAGTGTGTTTTAAAGGGAGAGCTCATGACGCTCTTAGATGAACAACGCACTACCATTACCGAGGACATCGATAGGAAGCTTCAAGCTACAACGCACTCCATCAATGAGAGTATTGTAGCACTCACTGCACACCTTGAAAGAATGGTGAATCGGCCACTAAACAATAGACGCGAGTATGATCACGATGCGGGCCAAGATCGTGAGGAGGGAGATGAAAATGAGAGACAAAACCGTGACGCCGGTGCTGCTGCATTTGCTGCCCAAGATGCACGCCCACGACACCGCCCACATCAAAACCGTCACGTCATGGGAGGTAATAATTTTCAGCGCTACAATGCTCGTGCTAATGATGACCCATTTGCTAAAGTCAAGTTTACCATACCATCTTTTGCGGGTACTTATGACGCTGAAACTTATCTAGATTGGGAGATGACAGTTGAACAAAAATTCAATGCCCATCTAGTTCCTGAAGTGCATAGAGTTAGACAAGGTACTAGTGAATTTAAAGATTCTGCTATCATTTGGTGGACTCAAGTAGTTAATTCTGGTTTAGCACCTGATACATGGGATAGATTGAAGGTAGCTATGCGTGCTAGATTTGTTCCTCCTGCTTTTAAACATGATATGGGTAAGAAATTGCAGCGCTTAGACCAAGGTAATAAATCTGTCGAGGAATATTATCAATAGCTACAAATAGGCATGCTGCATTGTAATGTTGTAGAGGATGAGGAGGATAAGATGGCTCGTTTTTATGGGGGCTTAAGGCGTGAAATTCAGGACATAATTGATTACAAAGAGTATAACGATATCAATAGATTGTTCCAGCTTGCTTGTTTGGCAGAAAAAGAATTGCAGGGTAGGCAACAAAGGACAAGGATCAACTTTAGAGGTACATCTACATCGAGATCGACGCCTGGGCAAACCAAGATAGCCCCACCTCCTGTTTGTCGAGCTGCTGCCCCCTCTGTGAGTAGGGCGCGTTCAGCAGCACCATCGCCACCATCACGCGCACCCGAGACGAGCAAATCTACTAGTGTGCAAGCACCAGCACATAGCTCTTCATCGGTTGCTTCCACGGGCCGTACGACGGGCATTGTGTGCCACCGTTGTAAAGGGATAATCCACGTCATGAGAGATTGCCCAAGTCAGCGGGCGTACATTGCGACAGAAGATGGTGGTTATGTAAGTGCTAGTGATGTTGAGGATGAATATGCTCTTGCAACTAACCTTGCAGGTAATGGTGATGATCATGAAAACAAACATGTGTTTGTGCCCTTTTCTGTGACTAACAACTTGCAGATAGTTGAGAATCATACCGAAGAGGAGCATGAGCTGATTGAATCATTGACCCCATTGGTTGAGAATGAAGATAAGGAGATAGATGCACTTACATCATCTGAGGAGAGCCAAAAAGGTAAATAACATGGTGCTATCGTCGCCCACGGTACTGATTTGGTGCTACAACAAGACATAGAGCAACCTTGTGAGTATATACCTACTGTAGTGCAATCTTTTGATATTCCTTGTGTTGACTTAAAAAACCATGTGTTGATCTAAATTCTCATAATTTTGCACATGTCGAATTAATAACACATAAAGAAGTTTTGACTAGAATTTCTCCTGCTAATTCATTGTGTTACATCATGTTGGATCTACCTATAAAATTATCACATGCTATGGAGAAAGTTTCTGAACTTGCATGTTCGAAATTCTTATTTAGTGCCTACACCTCTAGATATAAGTTTAATTTGATTGGAGATTATGGTGTGGAAAATCAATTTCTTGTATATCGAATATGCATAACTTGCGATCACATGGATGAATTGAAACTTGTTGTTTGGGACAACAATTTTTGTATGCTGAATCATGTTCAATGTGAGAGGGAAATAAAATTTAGTACTCATCCAATGCCTATGTGTTCAATTTTTTTTGCACTATCTAGTATGGGCAATCTGAATAAAGATGATGAATTATGGCAGAACATACAAATCTCTTTACCCTGGCTAGAAGAATTTGCTATTGTTCAATTGAGATATGATTATATGGATGAACTTTGCTTGATTCCAAAAGTTGTAGTTTTGCCCATATGTGCCACCACTACAAGTTTACAAATTCAAAGATTTGAATTGCCTAAATGTTTCACTTACATTTGCAAAACAAGTTGCAATAATTACTGTGTGAGAAATTTTGAATTGCTCATTAACATATATGATTACTCTTGGGTTAAAATACAATGAGATTTTGTGATCATTGCTGTTTTATAACATTAATTGTGCAACAACGAAGAACTGTTAAAACAGATGACATATACATATACCATGCATACACCTTGGCTTCTTTGTTACCATATTTTCAACTTATCAAAAGCCGAGGACAGCTTTGTTTGCAAGAAGGGGAGGATGATAAGAACATGTACCCTATGGATACAACCATATTTGCTATACTTGTTGTTCCAATTACAAGAGTTTCTACGCATCACATAAATTATGAGGTGAGCTCGTTTCAAAGAGATTTTACTTTATCTGATAAAAAAACTTATGATATTACATAATGAGAGTTTGTTGCGTTTGTTATCATGTACCAAGATTTATGATCAAGATCATGCAATACGTGGCACTACACCTATGTTAAAACCGAGGACGGTTTTCTATCAAGAAGGGAAGGATGATGTGACCACGCCACCAACACATACGACCATAGCGGTCAATATCAAGATTGAACTAAAGGTGAATTCGTTTCTTCAACTTCAACACATTTTAAATGAGAATATGATGCTATCTAATGATGAAAATATATATATTTGTAGCACCACATCACTTTGGAACCAATTGAAGCAAGGGTTCAAGTTGGACAGGTTTTGGAATCCAATTCGGCCTCTAGATCAATTCGGATTCAGCGTGACAAGCCAACTTCAAACGGCCATAACGTTTGATCCAGAAGGCTTCTCGGGGCCTGTGAGTACTCGTTGGAAAGCTCTTGGAGTCTACTTTCAGATGGATCTAGTCTCACCTCCAAACTCTATCTGAGCAGATCAAAAACTGCAAAATAAGTTACATCATTTTTCCAATCCGAGTCAAAGTGGGCCGTGGGCCTTGTAACTTAGGCTATTTGGGCCGGTACTGTTCATATGAACAGTACCACAGCTGTATGAACAGTAACCATAAATAGTACCACATCCCTTGTCATTAGATAAGTGCGGTTTTCCCCTCCCCTATTTAAGGAGGTCGCACTCCTTTAGTTTTCCTGGAGTTTTTCTTAAGAGATTATTTTGCTTAGCAGTTTCACCACATGTTCGGTTGAGAACCCCAACTTATGAACTTAAACATTATTCGCAATACAATTTCAGATTGCATCTTAAACTCTCTTGCTTGTGTTCTCGATTCGCTTGCAGGAGATAGCCTTCTTGGCAAGGTCAACCGTGTTCGGCACGATTCATAACCAACAGAGCAGTGGTGTAGTGATTGCGAGGGGTTCGATCTATTTTGGTCGGAGCCTTTGGATCATCAACATCGAGATCTCCACAATCGACTTATCAGTACCTCTCGAAAGATCGGGTCATCGTCACATTAGGTTCGGCCAACAGAAAGAACAAGAGTATTCTATTATCAAAAGTGGTCTGCTCGATACAAGAGAGGGGCAAGGGTACTTAAGGCGCCTTCCATGACTCACGCATGGCCTAGGGCCGACTAGACATGCTGAATCAAACTCTAATTCAGCTAAGACCCTAAAACACACAAAAAAGAAAAACCTAACTTAAATCCGTCACATTGTTTTGGCCATAGTGGCACAACCGTATGTCTTCTGAAGCTGGGGCCATACCCATTGTGTGGGCCTTCGAATAAGCTTTCAAACAAGTCCAAGAACATTCCAATCGGACTCTGTATGTGAAAGTTATGGTCTTTTTATTATAGGTCTGTTGGGCTGTCCCGAACTGAATCCGAATTGAATTCTGAGTTGATTCTGAGATGAATTTTGGTTGGGCTTGTGGAAGATCCGAATTGGGCTTGAATTCTTGAGCTTTTCTCCTCTTGCTTGACCCACGTGAGCTTCTCCTCCATCGCTTTAGCTTCGGCCTCCCTCTCCTCCCTCGTGGTTCCAAAGGCTTCACAATGTTCAAACCTGAGAATGCATAAAATATTTGCATGAGGTAGTATACCATTCTCATCTAAAGCACTAGGGAAATCTCTAAGAAACAAAAGTACCTATTGTTGTAGTAGCTTAGCTCTTGCTCTTGTCATAGGACTTGTAGGAGCCTCATGACTAGCTTCTTGATGCACACTTGAAGTAGAGATGTCCTCATCATAGATAATCTCTAAAAATTAGACGTGTCATGAGCATTTATAAGGTGAAAGGAATGCGTTGGATTGGTTGATGAGGACGAGAAAGCACCGAGGTGGTGCATTGGTGATGACCCGAGGCGGCGAGGACGGTTCGTCGGTTGCAGCAATCTAGGGTGAGGAGAAACTCAAATAAAACTTGGGGATGAAATATGGAGGTCTAAGGGTGCTCTAAGAGGAAGGAATTGGAATGAGTCGCACCAGAGAGGGAAATGCATCGGCCACGGTGGTTTTGGTCGAATCCGAGGAAGATGATGGCACCGATGAGATCCTGTGGATTAATTCCCAAATTGGGTTAGGGTAGATGTAGAAGAGGTCTGGAAACATGTTTCGACACAAAAGAATATGAAAGAAGCTCACCAGAGAGTTGGTTATGCATGGGCGGCGTTCACGGCTGGCGCACAGTGGTGGTTTCTCGAGCTCGAGGATGGGAGGAATGTAGTGGGGAAGTGGGGAAGATGGATAGGAGGGGGAGGAGAACCCAACAGGGTGCTTGGTTGCGGCTTATGTAGATGGAAGGGATCATGAGAAGGCAGCTAAGTTGCGGTGCGAGACGGACAGTGGTTGCTATGGCTGGTGACGCCGCGCTAGTGCAGGGCATGGTGAGGACAGTGCAACACACAGCTTTGGGCAATGACATGGCTACAGATGGCTGCAGTTGGTGCGAGTGATGATGAAGGGAGAGAAAGGGAAGGAAGGGAGTGGAGGAAGAAGATGGAGAAGGAAGAAGGTGATCGCATGTGGGCCCAACAACTTTTATTATTGAAGATGATGTTTTACCACATCAGCAAAGAACCAAAGCTGTAAGTAAACTTTTTTTATTCAGTTGTTTCAAACATAGATGTGAGTAAACTTATCCATGTGGATGCCATGTCAGGGAAACTATAGGTGGTTTCAGTCTAATAGGGTAAAATGGTCATCATTGATAGATGAGGTGTGTCAGTTACCGAGTTTCATAGTTGAGGGTTGAGAATTAGACCAACGCAATAGTTGAGAAGGGTAAAGTAGACTTATTCCAATTTAAAACACATAAATCTTGCAAAATTTAATAGAAAATAGTTTAATTTCTACATAAATTCAAAAAATCCCACGTTCTCAATGGGGTCTAACTGTTTTTCTAGTCAGTGTTAATCACCTCTTAAGAAACAATATCAATGTTGACCAAGTTTAAGGATAAATTCCTTCTCCACTTCTCTGTCTCGCCTCCCTCACGGATTCTATCGCTTCCACGGCTGCTTTCGCTATCCGCTCCACCTCCTCTTCCTCACTCATAGGTGTTGCCTCATTTGCACTGTTATCACCAAAATCTAGTTTGATTCTCAACCTCATCACAAATTGCCATGCAACACAATTATTGTCATAGTCAATAGTTCAGGCAAGTAAAATAAGTATATGCAAATCAAAACTAGGTAACTAAATAAGTATATGTGAGACCTATTTGAATTGAAGATTTCACAAAATTTTTGGGATGATTTATACTGTTTCTTTTGAAAAAATTTTGTTCCATTTTTTTTTCTAGTTTATGGCTTATGACTTCCCCCAACAAACAAACGGTATGACTTTTTCGCTGTCTTTTCAAAGTGGCTTATCAACATTCGGTACATTTACATAAGCGCTTGTGCTAGGACTAAAAGCCATCTATTGCAGCCATAAACCATCAGCCACAGCCAAACAAACCCACCCAATTTGCATTCCAAACAACCCTACATGATTTTACAAGCAAATTATACTTTATAGATTTTTTATTAAATAACCCCCCTTTAAAATATTTTATTAATAACCCATCTTCAACTTTATTTCTAAATTTGATTCTTTTGGCGATGCCATAGCTCGTGACGTAGCAAATACACATTGTTAAGCCATCAATCTTGGCATGGCCAAACCTTGTCATGCCACTGTTGGTGGCGTGGCAGTGT
>CM029655.1:33451305-33493805 GCA_017311315.1 Dendrocalamus latiflorus | reverse complement strand
ATACATACATACATACATACATACATACATACATACATACATACATACATACATACATACATACATACATACCATCAAAAAAGGCAACTACAATTCGAAATTTAGTTTAAACTTGTTTGAACTAGTTGGTAAACTAGTTAAACTTGACATCCAATAAATTTTAAAATTTTCACACACGATACATATCTATTTTAGACTATGGTGCCGGGCACCAAGGAGCACTTATTATTTTTACTCTATATATGTGTGCATATATATAAGACACTGAAATAGGGCACCATGGTGTCTACGCATCAAGCTTCCCTGCCTTTAGATTGCTTTTAGATGCGTGCAAGTGCAATGCTATATAATATATCAAGCAAACCCGTTAACATTCATTAATTCGAAAAGGTATCGATTTGGAAAGGAAGTTATTGATTTAGCATGTTGAATCAATCATGGATGTAAAATCTTAATCATGGATGAAAAGTCTCAATTATGGAGTTTGGGCACCATGGTGCCCAAGAATTTCGAAGGAACCTTTATGATCGCTGTAGAAATATGTTGTCGACAGGAAATTCTTGACACAACAACACCGTGTCCCTACAGAGAATGCAAAGGTCAAGCATATGGTGGACCAAGACATGCCAGCCGATTTAACCAAAATAGGCAAAGATGTGAAACTGCCTGCGAAGATCGCTTGACTTTGAAGGTGAAAGTCGATTTCTGGGCGAAACATCAATACGAAGCAATATGCGCAGAAGTAGTTAAATTGCTAAATTTAGGTTAACTCAAATAAATATCATAAATTCGGATCACATAAAAATCCCACTTGTCACTCTTGTCACTCTAAAAATTGCTAAATTGAGGTGGCAACAAAATCCTAGTGAATTTTCACACATCAAACGAACAAACCCTAATCCAATCCAATGCTCTCTTCCACCACAATGCTCTCTTCCTCGTGATCGATCGATCGAGATCAACATCTACCTCACTGTTGTTCCCCTGTGTTTCTCCCATGTGTGCGTGCTCTCGCACCATTGCAGACAGATATGGTGATCGTTTTGGCTTTAGCTTTTAGCTTCTGGCTTATTTTTCACTATTCATAAATTTCGTCTTTTTCTGAACTTTTGGCTTTTTGTTGAGCTTTTTTGCCGGTTCTTTTTTTCCCGTATTTGTTTGTATTATATGTAATGGGCTAACATATTATATATATTAATATTTTTAAATTTAATTATGCTAAATAAGCCTCTGTCAACTACAGTGTTTTTTCAGTCAGCTACAGTGCTTTTTAGCCATAAGCCACCAAAAAAAGCCCTAATGATCATCACCATATAGCAGGCATACAAACATGTACAGGAGCACATGCACCAGGGCGGGGCATGAAACACGTTAGGGTGTAAGCATCTCCGCAGCCAACGGCCGGGCCCCCAACGAGAATTCCATCCATCGGGGCCGGCACGGGTAGTTAAGCTGCTGGTCACCTTGGCGGCGCTGATCGAGCCGACACGGGAGCATGCATGCATTTGCGAGGTGCGCGACCCAACACGACACATGCCATGCACGAGCATGATCTACGCATGCGACCATGCGCTGCATGCGTTGCACGTCCAGTTGGAGGACTCCAACCCGGCACGGCTTCGAGGGAGGCACACATCATGTCATTTGATGCCATGCGTGCCCCGTGCTCCTTGCGACTTTGCTTGGGGGCCGGCCGGGCCTATCCTCTCAAGAACAGAAAGGAAAGAAAAGAGAAAGAAAAAGAAAAAGGAAAGAAAGTAGACAAGGCAATCTCTCCCATCCGGTGTATAGGAGATAAGGAGTAGAAACACTAGCCTGAGTTATTTGTCGGCTCTTTGTAAAGTGTGTTCTTTTTAGTTTATGACTTATGTCTTCTCAAGAATAAACAAACAGGACAGTTTGTACACTACTATTTCAAAGCGGTTTATCGGGATAGCCTTTTCAAAGCGGTTAATCGATTTATCGGTATTCAGTTCATTTACACAAACGCTTGTATTAGGGTAAAAAAACTATCAATCGCAACTATAAACCATAAGTTACAGTCGAAAAGAATGCAACTCATATATTGAGTTTTAGCTTAACTGTGATCAATATGGCTTTTTTTTGTGGCTTATGGCTGAAAAGCACTGTAGCTGGCTGAAAAAACACTATAGCTGACAGAGACTTATTTAGCATAATTAAATTTAAAAAATTTAAAAATAGAAAAAATATATTAGCCCATCACGTATAATGTAAACAAATACGGGAAAAAAGAACCGGCAAAAAGCTTTAAAAAAGCCAAAAGCTCAGAAAAAGACGAAATTTATGAATAGTAAAAAATAAGCTAGAAGTCAGAAGCTGAAGCCAAAACAAGCGGGGCTGCAAGTTGCTTGAATCATTCGAAAGGGGTGTGACCTCTTATGTATTATCAAAAAAGAAACTTAAGCCTCATCTTGGCAATAAATTAAATTGATGCTCGACTCTCTTAATTCGCAGTACGTCAGCTGTGCTATCCCAGCCCTAAAAACAAAATAGATTTGATGAGCTATATTAGTTAGGTGTAAAGCAAAAGCAAGGGTCGATTCTTTCTATCGAAAAGGGAGAGGTCTTTCTTTTTTTTCTCAAAAGTTTATAGTTTTTGATTGTGATTTGTGGTTTTTAGGTTATTTGTACGAAAGATTACTCATATGCGGTTTTTGCCGATATAAATATAGTTGGTATAGTATGTACTACAATTAATTAGTATACTTTATCTTAAAAAGATACTTCGTTTAAAAACTAATTACTTTAAAAAATTAAAAGCATAAACTAAAACCTGAAAAAGAACAAGACCATATATCCGAAGCAACCCTTTTGGAGCTGAGAAAACATTGCAAGCAAGCTAGCATGCATGCATGTTCGTCAAAAAGTTGTTCTCATGCTCGTCAAAAAGTTGTTCTCACCTGCTTACAAGATGGCATTCAGGCCTTCGATTAAAGGACAGTTGAAATGACATCAATGTTTTGCGAATGTGGGTTGAGAAATCAGTACGGCAATTAATTTGGTGTGAGTGTAGAGTATGTTCTCTATGATGGGTATGTCAAAATGCATACACGGAAAGAATAGTTCGAGTTAAAGCCAGATTTATCAGTATTTCATATCATATTTATAAAAATTGTAGTATATGGATCGTATTGACAAAAATATCGCTTATGTCGTCTAGTGAGCGGATGGCAGCGCCCACGAGGCGACACGCGGCATGGCCACCCTAATTTTTTTTCGTTTAGTGTTTGTTTAATTTTTAAATATATCAAATGAACTCCAAAAATTATAAAAATTTATGTACAACCTCCCGACAAAACGTACTTCACAGTAATTTTTGAGTAATTTTATCCATTGCGAATGTTACTCAAAAATTCATAAAATTTCCATAATTTTACGAGATTTTATATACAACAAATGAGCTCCAAATATTACAAAACTTTATGTAAAGCCTCCCGGTATAGTCATAGTTATTGTGTAATTTTTTGGGAGTTTTATGTGGTTTGAATTTATGGTATTTACTCAGATTAAATTAATTATGAATTTACAAATATTTCACCTTTTTTACAATTTTATACATACGAAACAACGTGATGCAAGTGCGTCGGACCACATAAAATTCATGAAATATTCGTAAATTTATAATTAAGTTAACTCGAATAAATATCATAAATTCGGATCACAAAAAGTCCCAAAATATTATACAATAACTATGACTATACCGGGAGGCTTCACATAAAATTTCGTAATTTTTGGAGTTCGTATGCTATATGTAAAAACTTGTAAAAATATGAACATTTTATGAATTTTTAGCAACATTTGCAATGGATAAAATTACCCAAAAATTATACTACGAGGTACATTGTGTCGGGAGGCTATACATAAATTTTTGTAATATTTGGAGCTATGTATTTACAAATTCGAATAAGCACTAAATGAAAAAATTAGGACAAGTAATTAAGTCGTCTAATTAGCCGGCTTAATTACCTGCCACACCCTCACCAGACGGCATGCAAGCCTGCCATCTATCCACTGGGCGGCAGACTGCCTGCCGTCTAGTAAGGGAGTGGCAGGCACTTGTCGCCGGCAGCAGCGCCGTGTGTCACCTCGCGGGTGCTGCCGCCCGCCCACCGGACGGCATAAGCGATATTTTGTCAATACGATCTGCATACTGCTATTTTCTGTAAATATGATACGAAACAATGCCAAATATGGTTTTAACTCCAATAGTTCATCCCACTATGTAAAGGCCAATGTGGAACATGACATGAAAAATTAAGTAAAAAACGAACTAGAATAAAACAACAACAAGCCTTTGTCCCAAACAAGTTAGGGTAGACTTGGAATGAAATCTCCTTAAAGTTAAATAAATGAGAGACTTGTAATAAAAGTTACAAGGCAAAAATCCTAAGTCTGCATCCTACCATTTGAGTAGAGAGCCTAAAATACCGTCCCTAAACCTTCTTCTTATGTCATGGTTTCGGTACGTAGATCGCTAACTTCCATACACTCCTATCCAAAGCTAATTCTTTGATACATTCTAATCCTTGAAGTCTCATTTAATTGCTTGCTCTCACGTTAGTCTTGGTCGGCCTTTGCCTTTTCTTGTGTTTTCGGTACATCTTAAAATTCCACTACATACCGATGCCTCAGGAGGTATTCATTGGAGATGTCCAAACCATCTCAAGCGATGTTGGACAAGCTTCTTTTCAATTGGTGTTACCCCTACCCTATCACGTGTATCATTATTGCAGATTCGATCCTACCTTTTGTGATCATAGGTCTACTACAGCATCCTCATCTCTGCTACATTCATCTTTTATATATGTTGCCTTTTAATCGCCTAGCATTCCGCTCCATAAAGCATCGCAGGTCTGATCGCCGTCCTATAGAACTTAACTTTTAACTTTTGAGGGACTTTTTTTTATCACACAGGACATCCGATACTTGGTACCATTTCATCCACCTTGCTCTTATCATGTGGCTCACATCTTCATCAATCTCATCTCCCACTATAGCATCGATCCTAAATATCAAAAAATGTCATTCCTAGACACTACTTGTTTGTCTAGATTAATACCTCCATCATCTGCCCACCACTGAAATCACATCTCATATACTCAAGTTTAGTTTTACTAAATCTGAAGGCCTTTAATTTTAAGGTCTTCCTGCACAACACTAGATTCCTATCGACACATATCCTACTCTCATCTACTAGCACTGCATCATCAGCGAAAAGCATACACCAAGAGATATCTCCTTGTATGTCTCGCGTGACCTCGCCATCACAAGGGCAAAAATATATGGGCACAATGCTGACCTACGGTAGGGAAGTCATTAGTATCACCACCGCATGTTGTGACGTTAGTCACAACATCTTCGTATGTATCCTTGATTAAGGTAACGTAGAGTGCCCACCACATGATATTTCTTAACACTTTGTCATTTGCATTTTTCAAGTCGATAAATATCATGTGAAGATCCTTTTTTGCTCTATATACCTCTCCATCAACTATCGTGTCAAGAAAATCGCCTCTATGATCGGCCTCCCAGCCATAAAACCAAATTAGTTTGTCATCACGCTAATCACTCTTCTTAAATAGTGCTCAATCACTCGCTCTTAAAACTTCATTGCGTGGCTCATAAGCTTAATTTCTCTATAATTAGTACAACTTTGAATATTTCCTTTATTTTTGAAAATTGGTACTAATGTGCTCCTCCGCCACTAGTTAAGAATTTTGTTCGACCTAAAAATGCTATTAAATAAATTAGTTAGCTAAACGATCGCCACTTCTCCAAGACATTTTCACATCTCGATAGGAATATTATCAGACCCCAACGTCTTACCCACTTTCATCCTTTTTAAGGTCTCTCTTATTTTCGATTCCTGAATTCTTCAAATAAATCACCTATCGGTGTTGTCAAAAGCATCATCCAAATCAATCATATTATCCTCATTGTCTCGATTGAACAGCTCGTTGAAGTAATCTCTCCATCTATACTTGATCTCATTATCTTTCACTAAAGTCTATTAGTGTTATCTTTGATGTATTTAAGTTGGTTGAAATCTCTTATCTTCTTTTCTTGAAGTTTAGCCATCTTATAGACATACTTCTCGCCCTCCTTTGTACTTAGCTTTTGATAAATTTCCTCATATGTCTTGCCCTTATCTCATTCACCACTTTCTATGCATTCTTTTTTACTGCTTTGTACTTTTGTATGTTGTCTTCGCTCCTATCTCATTATGCATATGCTTGTAACATGTCTTCTTCTCCTCGATAGCCTTTTGCATTTCCTTATTCCACCACCAAGTATCTTTAGGCTTGCATCTTGTCTCTCAGGTCACTCCAAGTACTTCCGTAGCCACTTTCTTAATACGAGTTGCCATCTCCATCCATATGCTATTTGTTTCTCCCACATTCTATGTCCATTCCGTGATCATTCTCTCATTAAATGCCTATGAGGTATCTCCTTTGAGTTTTCATCACTTCGTTCTCGTGACTTTGGTGACCTTAGCCTGTCAAAGCCGTTTTGTAAAATGAAAGTTAGAGACTACAAACTTTATATTTCTGGACAACACGCTTTCCATGTATAACCTTACAATCTGTGCAAGCTCGTTTGTCCTCCCTCCTGACAAGAACAAAATTGATTTGGCTAGAATGTTATCTGCTACTAAAGGTAACTAAATGGGACTGTCTCTTTCTAAAAGAGGTATTAACTAACATGAGATCATTGACTATGGTAAAGTTCAAGATATCTTCTCCTTGTTAGTTCTTATCATCATAATCAAAAACCCCCATGCACCATCTGAACCCCCCCACTAATTGTAACAAAATGACCATTGAAATCGCCTCATAAAAAAAGCTTTTCACTATTAGACTCATTTCTAACCATGTTATCTAGATCTTCCCAAATTTGTCTCTTAGTAGCCTTATCCAAACCTACTTGTGGAGCATATACGCTAATAACATTCAAAACCAAGTTACCAATAATTAACTTGACTAGGATAATCCTATCCCCCTATCTCCTTACATTGGCAACTCCGCTCTTGAAGCGTTTATCTATTAAGATGTCCACTCCATTCCTTTCGTTCTGTTCTAGTATACCACAACTTGAATATCGTATGCTCCACCTCTTTCACCTTTTGACCCGTCCATTTAGATTCTTGAATGCACAACATATTTACACGTCTCATAATCATCGTATCAACTTATTCTTTTAACTTACCTGTTAAGGACTACATTCCAACTACCTAGACAGATCATACTCTCCTTGGTTAACTTTCTTGCCCCTCGCACTCGTGGAGTAAAGTGTGGAGATCCTTGCATATTTTCTATTACATCTAGAAGCTGACGTAGCACGCCTCTAAAAACAGAACTTTGACCCAAAATAGAACTTAGGCTGAATTCTGCGTCACTAAAGCTGAACTAGAAAAAAAATAGTAAAATCTACAGCTGAATTCTGCTTATATTTTGAACTTTGGCCGCCGGATTCCTATCCTCAGCTTTATCCTATTTTTAATTGAAATAATATGTATCATTCTTTGTCCACTTCCGTACTTATATATCTTCAACCACTTGTAGAATTTTTCTATGAATAAACATTTTACAACTATGAGTGGCGTTGCAAATGAATTTTGCCACGCCATGGGCGGAACTTTTTTTTTACGAGGAAGGAAGTAGAAGTGTTTTGACGGTTGCACCTAACCGCAATGAATTTTATCACCCAAATTTTACTTATAAATTAGTTTCTCCAGTAGTTAATTATTAATATATTTATATGCAGTAGGGGCCTTGTCTACGTTTTTGTTTGAAAAATAGTTGTAGTCCATTGCAACATATAGTTTGTCAAAAACATTTGGGGAAGCTGAAGAATGTACACCTCCAATTGTCATTCTGAGTATGAAAACTCCCCGTACAAGTTATATTTTGTGAGCTTGTTTGGAATGCAGGAAATGAAAAAAAAAACAGGAATTGAAAAAACTCTGGAAATGGGTAGGAATGTAAGTGTAAAACATATGAATACAAAATGTAGGAAAACCGCAGGAATATGGTGTTTGGATCAATCGCAGGAAATACACAGGAAACTTTAAAAATCAATATATGTTTAAGTGAGAGAGAGAGAGAGAGAGAGAGATGGAGAGGGAGATTGTATTGGGACTTTCAAAGAAAAATTTCCCATAAGCTCTCACCTCTTTTTTCTTTTCCTCCAAAAGCATATGAATGAGGTAATCCTCCACTCCAAACACCCATTTCCACCAAAATTCCTTTGAAATGCAATTCGTCTTTTTTTCGTCCATTTTTCCTTTGATGCAGACAAGGCCTACGTCTCCAAAAGTTTCCCCGTTTACAGGCTCCGCTCTGTCGTTGCTTTTTCTATCAATCATAATGTAAAACACCAAAATAACAATAGAATAATAGTGGTTGACATACATTTCTATCGTATAATATGTCTATCCCGGGATAATGTGCTCGATGTTGCAGAAAGGGATGACGAAACTGAGAACGAGGAGATAGAAGATAAGTAAAAGAACAGAAGTTTACATTTGTAATGACTAACATGCAGGCTAGCATGTTAGTGACCATTCCATAATTTTTTAATGCTTATTCTATTGAAATTAAGTTAGTGAATCAAGTAATTATGGTAGGGGATTATGCAAATCCAGATTTTTGTGGAGTATAAATACAACAAAATAAAGAAGCTAATTTTTTTGGCGCTGTAGACATTTTTTTTGAACTTTGATCCTGGATATCCATTTTTACAAATATAGCCCTCTCCATCGACCTACCGAGCTCGGCAGAGCACCGCCGTGCACTGTGCATTGTATGCATTTAATTAGTGCTAATCACATGGCATTAATTGCTGCCGCATTTGAGGGGCTCATCAGCTCCTGCCGAGCTCTCCTAGCTCGGCAGGTACGGTAGATCCACGTTGGAGATTAGATTTGCATAAACGGATATTCGGAGACCAAATTTAAAAAAAATGACTACAATGCTATTTATGTGAACAATCCTAAAATAAATCATGGTGCTTTTCAAACTTAGAGTAACAAGTAGATTTTTTATTTATCCAAAAAATATATATCTGCTAGGCGCTAGGATATAAATTTGATTTCTTTGCATCTAACTTCATTGTTTTATGAAGCATACATGTATTCCCCTTTCTTTATTCAGAGGTTGAATAACCGAAAAATCGAAATCGCTTGTACATGCACCTACGTACATGGATTATCAAGTATGGTCTATTGTGCTCCGAGATTTATGTGCTCCTTCACCCGATGCCTCTCTTCCCCCAATCCCCACCCCAAAGGAAGGAGAGAGATAAGGAGGTACAAATCTTGAGCACGTTGGACGGTAAGGATAGTGCATGTACATAAGGAAAAACTATCGGGGTACGGGGTAGACTACGTTAGTACAAATTAAAATTTTTATCACGTACACCAGGATGCATACGAGTAAGAGATCATGGTTCGTTACCACTAGACACGTAGATCAATAGAAGAATTGTTAAAATAGTTTGCATTAATATAGCGCGCATCGATATAGTGGAAGTAGCTGATTGTCCACGAACAGTAGTCGATCTTCATGAGCCAACCATCTCCTCCTCGTGATCCTTCTAATCAGCACTGCAATCGCAGTAGCGCCTCTGCCGAAGTCCACACATCCAGGGATGGAACACTGTGCATTGGTATGCTATCATCAGCGCGCACGGCAGGGGTTTTAAGAGGTGGCAGCTAGGGTATCATGTGTGTTTCGGGAATTCCACTTATCCACCCTAGACCCCATGCCTCTCTTAATATATAGCCTTCAATCAGATTCTTATCCGATACGATTAGAGATCATATCCAATCGAACTAATCAACCTATTTGTATATTCTCCTTTTGTCTCACGATATCTGATCGAACTCTAGATAAGAAATATATCATCCATGGACTGTTCAATCTTCTTTTGATATAGTGATAGATAACTTCATGTGGTCGATTATTCAACCACTTATGGCATAGCCATGCACTTTCTTTATCTGACCACATCGAGGGGCCCAGTGATATCTCTTCTGTTATGTAAGAGGGACAAATCCCATATTCGACCAGATACATTCCTCAACATGTTTCATAGTATACCCTAAAGCTACTTTTATAACTATTTAGTTATGGTGTAGCATTTGGCAACCCCTAAGTGCACTATTATATATGTAGATAATAAAGCTAATCTCAAGTATAAGAATTATACATCATCATTGGTTAAGACCAACTGATGACACAAAAACATAACGATCTCAACAGTGTCTCAAGGGTGGGTTAATCCAACATCATGTTATCTAATATGTGTCTACAAGTCATTAGTGTCCCGATCAGTGACATCCGATCAGAGATCATATCATATAATAAATAAAGAACTTTATCAACAAGTCACATACTTTATAATCTTTATAAATGATAATTCATCTACGGAATATAATAAGATTTATTTAAAAGATCGTAAACATAGAAGTAATGCAATCATCTTCATAATTATCTCTAAGGTATATCATTAACAAAAACTGCATTTGTTAATACATAGATCCGACGAAGAGTGGATTAACATATTTCAAAAGTTAACCATCAACCAAGTTGAATATCTACACCTCTAGATTGATTAGATGTGTTTAATTAAGATTTTGGCATCATGGTGACAATCGTCCCGTTTTGTTGTGCATGCCGTATACTACATAGATCAACAGCTCAGCTCGCCCTAGAAAATGATATGAATGTTATGTTCATGTACTTGCTCTTATAACTTTCTCCTCCGTAGAACACGCGAATGCTGCCTGCCAATATGTAGTGCGTGCATGTATGAAGACAATGGGGACGCCATCACATAAAAAACCTTGGAATAATCATCTTTTTTTTTCTGGTAACGACGTCATTGGAGATATATATAACTATCGTGACCATTATATTCTATGAAAGAGACGAAGTGACAGACAGGAGGAGCATGCATGAATGCATCGCTTTCGCATGGCATGAACTGGATTCTCGGCATCAGAAAACAAGGTCTTTTAACTTGTTGGGAGACTGTCAAAAGGTCGACCGGTTTGTCTATAAGATGTTTTTTCTTTTCCTAATTGTACAGCTAGACGGCCGGCAAGAACAGGGCAAAAACTGGACTGGATCGCATAATCAGAAAATAAACTTCAAGGTTTCGAACTTTAGTCGGAACACTGTCAAAAGGTCCATCGACTAGTGATTGTTTTATGTCCAAAATACTAGTGCAATTAAGTTGGAACACTGTCAAAAGCTAGACTGCTAGAGCGGTTGCTTGGAAGAACAGGAATTTTCAAAGAGGGGGGCGAACCTGGATAGGATAACGCGTCCCAATCTGGTTGGGGGTTTCTCAGACAAAGGAGATGGCTTGGTTGACCCGCACACCTTCATTCGACTTCTTTTCTATGGACTAATTTACGAATTGGTTTATATGTATTTTTATCTATTTGTGTTACAAATTCTTCGAACATAGCAGAAGAGGTGCCAATGTAAGAGGTGGATTCTATAAATGCGTAATTGAAAGTAGAGATAGTTTTGGAGAATTCTACGATGATTCTCATTGATGGGTTATCGTGTCTATATACATGTTGTACATGAGTTTATAGTTGTTAGGATATTAACCATAAACAATAGATTACAACTAGTTAAGGCTATACAAATCATATCTATAATCTAGCAGTGGTTGCTATTTATGGCGTGCTTGTGTCGGACGGGCTACAGGACCGGTGCATGGTGATGTGTACTCTAACAGCCCTTCGTAGTGTCAGCCGGGAGAAGAGCGGATGGTGAGACTGGAGCGGAAGTCGGTGAAGGCCGTCGTAAAGAGCCCCTTGGTGAAGATGTCTACATAATGCAGTGTTGTTGGAACATGTAGAACTCAAATATCACCGAAGGCAACTCATTCATGAATGAAATGAAGGTCAATTTCGACGTGTTTGGTGCGTTGGTGCTAAATTGGGTTGTTGGAGAGATACACGGCGGAGATGTTATCGCAGTAGACCACCGTTGCCTTTGAAAGGGGACGCCGAAGCTCGAGAAGGAGCTGGCGCATCCAGCAAGCTTCGGCAACAGCATTAGCGATGTTGTGGTATTCCACCTCGACGCTGGAGCCGAGACAATGTGCTGCCTCTTGGACAACTAGGAAATTAGGTTGTTGCCAAGGAAGACACAGTACCTTGACGTGGAGTACCGTGTGTCGGGACACCCAGCGCAATCAGCATCGGAGTAGATGATGAGATCATGTGTAGCTAAAGACCATGGCTCAAGGTGCCCTTGATGTACCTCAATATGCGCTTGATCAGAAGAAAGTGCTACTCACATGGATCATGCATGTGTAAACACACTTGCTGGATGGCATGTGCTATGTCCGGACGAGAGAATGCCAAATATTGAAGAGCTTCAGCCAAGCTTTGGTAAAGCGTGGGATTGGTGACTGGTGTACCTGAGGTAGTGGACAACTTGGAGCGAGCTTCAATCGAAGTTGCACATGGGTTGCAGTGTGTCATGTTGGCATAGTCCAAAATCTCGGAAGCATACTTCTCTTGGGAAAGGAAAAGCCCATGTGAGGTACAGTGAGTGGAAATGCCAAGAAAATAGTGCAATGGACCAAGGTCCGTCATGGAGAACTCTTGACGAAGAGCGATGATGATGCGCTAAAGGAAGGCAGTGTTGGAGGCGACGAGGATGATGTCATCGACATAAAGTAGAAGATGAGCAGTGTGCTAACCATGGTGATAAGTGAACAAAGAAGGGTCACTTTTGGAGCCGGTGAAGCTAAGGGACTGAATGAAAGACTAAAAACGGGTGAACCATGCCTAAGGGGCCTGTTTCAGACCATAAAGTGATCATGTTCAGTCTGCAGACATGTCTGGGCTTTGTCGGAGTCAATGAATCCCAGTGGTTACTGATAATACATTGTCTCCATGAGAGTACTGTTGAGGAAGACATTTTTGACATCAAGCTGATGAATTGGCCAATCGCAGCTCATGTGAGATGGAGAGAGAGAGAGAGAGAACTATCCAAATGGTCATAGGTTTGACAACTGGACCGAATGTTTCATCATAATCCAGAACAGGTTGCTATGAGAAACCCTTCAAGACCCAGAGTGACTTGTAACGAGAGAGGGGTCCATTAGAGTTGAATTTGTTCCGGTATATCCATTTCCCGATGATGATGTTAGCATTGATTGGTGGAGGGACTAGATCCCATGTGTTGTTGGTCGCCAGTTGATGTGGCCAAGAGTGTGAATGCTATATTGATTTGTGCTTCATCTATGCAATCTGAAGTTACAAGGCTTAGTAGTGCTGAATTGCGCAAGGAGAAAGAAGCAACGGTTATGGGAGAGAGAAGAATATCCTAGTTCATGCGGATGCTTATGTGATTCCTCCTTTGCGCAGTGCAAATAAGACAACAATGCATGAAATTAGAGGTGTGGATGAAATAGAAAGAAATTAGTTTGGCTAAAGATGAAGACACAAGATCAATCAAGTTCTCATGATTGCAGTTCTATCCACAATATTCATGAATTTTTCAACTCTAATTCTAATGTTTGTAATGCACACAAAACACATATTTGGAAAGCTAATGAAGTCTACTTTCCAACGAATCAAACGACGCTTGATTGGAGCTTTCTACACAAAGTTATGGCAACTTCATTGGATGTTGCACGAGCTGTCCGGAGAGACGCGCGAGACCTGCCAAACATAAAGAGTCCGAGTGTTGCAATGCAAGTAAGGGTAAAATCTGACCACACCATGGTTTTTCAAAGATTGAGAATGATTTCTTTTCAGGTTCCAAATGGATTTGGATGCCCCTTGAACAAGAAAAGAAAACATATAAAGATTTGAATTCAGTTCGGATTCGGTTCGGGTCAGACAAGAAGTCCAACACTAAAACGCCCACAACTTTCACAAACGAAGTCCGATTTGGGCAATCTTAGACTCGTTGGAAAGCTATTTCGAAGCCCCATACAATGGATGAGGTTCCAGCTACGGAATCATCATAGTCACATTGAAAATTGAGAGAGAATCCGGTGGTAGTAGTTTAGATATTTCCTTTTTAGTTCATATTGGAGTTTGTTTCAGCCTTAGGCTAGGTTGTGCGTGCGTTTTAGTCAATGTCGTGTATTGTGCACTAATATAAGGCCAGGGCCTTAGCCCCATTGTAACTTAGGCTATGATATGATAATTTTTTATACTTGTGAAATAAAAGAGAAAATCGCCATGATGGTTAGTGGCGGCCAGATTGTGTGATTGCAAGGTTTTCTCATTTGGAGTTTGCTGAGTTGGTGCAAAGCAAGAATTGGAGATTCTTGAGATTGCCCATTGAGTCTACAAGGTTCATCTCTTCTAATTCGTGTTTTCTTGCCGAATTCATGGTTTGGGGAGTTCGGAGAATTGCTTCTAGTGTGCGCCTTGCATACTAGTGCAAATTGCTTTTATCAATATTGTTTGCTGCATCAAGACAAGGAGAAGACTCCATCCAAGGAGAAGGAACCTCATTGAACGTACTGGGAAAGATCGAACCATCCCTATACATCAACTAATTCTTAGTTGGTCTGCATCACCAGTGCTTGGAATTCATCAAGCATTGCTGTGTGCCAATTGGGATCATTGAACGTGCTGCAATATGTCTTCAGGATTGGAGAGATGTCTGGTAGTGCATTGGCTTGAAGGTCGAAGATTGGTTTTAGAACCTGAATGCCATCCTTGCCGCGTGTGCGCATTGGGTGTGTGTTGACAGACACAGGTGCTGTCGAGGCCACTGTTGGAACATTTGTTGGCATGGCCATGGGTGGAAACATGGTCGCGGCTGGCGGGGGCAAGGTTGTGAATGGCACGGATGCAGTCGTCCAGCTGTGGTCATCTAGCCACAGCCACGGTTGAAGTCGACGCGACCACAGGTGAGGCAAGCTCGATCATAGCTGCAGGTGGTGCACGGGCGACGGAGGAGCTAAAGGGGAGTACAGCCAAGGGCTCATCGTCGACAAACTTATAAAAGAAAAACTGTGGGGTAGAACATGCCGCAATAGGAAAACAAGTCTCATCAAACACAACGTGTTTGGAGATGATCACACGGTTTGTAGAGAGGTCAAAGTAGCAATAGCCTTTATGGTTAGTAGGATACCCAAGAAGAATGCACTCAGTGGAATGTGGTGCATCGAAAATTGAAGAATATGTGCGGGATAGTGGAGGAGAGGTTGGGGTAGCATCGACAATTGAAGACTCAAAGGTGGTCGTTTGTGGGAGGAGAGCCGAAGACAGCCTCATGTGGGGTTCTAAGGTTGATTGCTTTTATGGGAAGCCTGTTGAGAATATGTGTGGCGATGAGGAGGGCTTCGGCCCAGAAGGAAGGCGACAGATCGGCTTAAAATAGCAAGGTGTGAATGACATCATTTGTGGTGCGAATGATGCGTTCGGCCTTGCCATTCTATTTGGATGTGTATGGGCAGGAAAATTAGAGATGGATGCCAAGCAGAAGGAAGAAGGAACAGGAGGCCTCATTGTCGCATTGGATGTAGCAGATGGAGGTGATGTGGTCGGTACAAACATACGCATGAAAGTTTTTGAGAGCAAAGAATGTGTTAGACTTGAATTTGAGAGGAAAAGTCCATAAGTGATGTGTGAAATAATCTAAACAATACAAATAATACTTGCTGTCGAAAATATTTGGAAGAGGGGAAGTCCGCAAATCACAATGAATGATTTCAAAAGCTTTCATAGTACGAGACAAAGATGATGAAAATAGGAGACACATGTGCTTTCTGAGTTGACATGCATGACATGGTGCATTGTCACTTTTATTACATGAAATTGCTTGAGAGCGAGTTAAATTGAAAATAGCGTGGAGGCCGGTGTGGCCGAGTCGGTGATGCCAAAGGTTGACACCGGGCAGGAAGCGATGCAGAGGTGCTGCTGGAAGGATGAGGTAGAGCTCGTCGGAGCTATTGCAGCGAAGCATCATGGTCTTGGTGTGGAGATCCTTTATATATAGAGTGGCCAAAGGGGTCAAATTCTACAGAAACTTTGTTGTCAATAGTGAATTTGTGAACAAATATTAAGTTGGCAATAAGATGAGGAGACACTAAGACATTGTGGAGAGTGAGAGGCCATGTGGAGGAAGGGAGGGAGACAGAGCCGGCACCAGTGATGGGAAGGAGTGATCCATCACCGACAATGATCTGAGAGGAGAAAGGTTGGGAGTGGTGGGAGTTTAGGTTATCGGAGTTCGAGGAGAGATGCAAGGAAGCACCAGAGTCCATGTACCATGTAGCCAAGCCACCGCTTTGGAGGTTCATGGCACTCATCGCTTGGATGAGAGATGCCTGGTCACATGATGGCGATGGTGAGGTTGCACTGGGGTACTGCTGCGGTGGGAACAGGGCGCTGGGGAGTGCGGTTGGCATGCCCATGTATGCGAAAAATGCCTAGGCAGGGGAGCGACCGAGGATGCTGGTGGATCTAGAGGCGCCAGGCGGTGGAGCAGGAGAGCCGGTAGACACCGGCCACATCTGGAATGTGCCATTCCAAGGGTTGAAGATGGGAACGCATCAGTTCTAGTTGTGGCCAGGCTTAGAGCCTTGACTGCCAGTGTGGGAGTTGAAATTGCCAGAGGGCTTGCCCTTCTGCTTGCCCTTGTTCTTGCGCCACGGAGGCTCGGAGTTGGAGCCGGCAGCTGATGAAGCCTTGGAGGGGGAGTTGTGGCTGGCGGGGTTGGTAGTGATGAGAGCCAAGGCCGGGCTAGGCTTCATAATCGCTCCTCAAGGAGAAGAAGTGACTGGGCCTCAAGAAAGGTAGGCAAAGGCATCTTTGTCTTGATGATCGAGGCCATATGATGAAAGTTGTCGTTGAGGCCACGGAGAAGAGTGAGCACGAGGGTGGGATCGATGACAGCTTGATCGATGTCAATGAGGGCATCGGTGTGGGACTTGAGACGTTGAGAGTAAGTGAGGATTGTCATGTCGTCCTGAGCGAGATTGCGGAACTTGGCCTCCAAAGACAGCGCGTGAGAGGTCTTGTTGTCCCAAAACAGACCCTCAAGACTGTGCCAGATGGCGTTGGCGGAGGCGTTGTGCATGATGATGATTGTCAAGATTTCCTCGGAGATAGAGCAGTTGAGGAGGGAGCGTACGGTGTAGGCCTACCAGGCCGTATCAGGAGGGTTGGGCGCAGCCACAAGGGTAAGGAAAAGCTCATGCCAACACGTGTAGTTTGGAGGATGAAGCTCTAGGGTGAATAGGATGTGTGTGCTCACGTTGATCGTGGAGAGGGCAAATGCAGGATTAATAGGTGTGGCCTGCAGAAGAGTAGCAACGATGGCAACAGCAAGGGCGGTGGCCCCGTCGTGAGGAGTGTCATCGGCCATGCACGTGTGAGCCCGATACGTCGAGAGATGGGGAAAGGATCGAGTTAGGCTGATACCATGAAAGTAGAGATAGTTCTGGAGAATTCCACGATGATTATCATTGATGGGTTACCGTGTATATATTCACGTTGTACAGAAGTTTATAGTTGTTAGGATACTAACCATAAAAAACAGATTACAACTAATTAAGGCTATACAAATCATGCCTATAATCTAGCGGTGGTTGCTATGTATGGCTTGCATGTGCCGAATGGGCTATAGGGCCAGTGCATGGTGATGTGTATGCTAACAATAATAATTGTAAGTATGCTTGTGCCGTCAGGACAGTGCATTTGCCGAGGTCAATGACTTGGGACGACAGAGGCACAATGGCGAGGGTGGAGCCCACCTATCAGCCAACACCAGTCTTCTTCACCCTTTCCACCTTGGCTGGTGCCTAAAGCCGTCACCACTAACAAGAACTACATGTGCCGCCAGATTCGGTGCCATGCCACTGCTGGATCGAGGTAGCCACGCCGTCGGACCCCAGAGAGGGAGAAAGTCATGCCACCGCCCTAGTCGCTATCCACTTTGTCCGCCTGCCATCGCCACCAATAGATTCGGTGGCCTCTGTCGCTTCTAGATCTTGTGAGGGAGGCTGGCGCAGAGGAGGGAGGCGAGAGAGGCCAGCGCAGAGGAAGGAGGCAACGAAGGACAGCATGGAGGGCAGAGGCGTGGTAGGCCGACGCCGAAAGGGGAGACAGTGGGCGTCAGAGCTAACAAAATCAACGGTGGCGTTAGCAGTGAGGTTGGCTCGAGAGTGAGAGATAGAACCGAAGAAATGAGAGGGGATGGTGTGGGTGGGGTGAGAAGAGGGATGGAGTAAAATTTCCTTTAAATTTAATCAGTGTGGGTCCACCTTTAGAGATGAAAGGAGGTACTAAATACTGGAGATAAAAGGTAGGCTTTGCACCTATACGATGTGGCAGTGATATAACATGTCTTAGCGTTTTGGTGGATACCCTACGCATTCGATGCTTGATCTAGTGGATAGACAGAACCGGAGGCAACGTCAAAGATTGTTTTCAACTCGGATATTTTTCCATGAAAAAAGAATATGACACCGTATTTTCCAATTAGTGCCACATTATTTCACTATTTTTCTTCGGAAGTGGCAAGAAGGTGACAAAAAGATTCA
Source organism: Dendrocalamus latiflorus (assembly GCA_017311315.1). Lineage (NCBI taxonomy): Eukaryota > Viridiplantae > Streptophyta > Magnoliopsida > Poales > Poaceae > Dendrocalamus > Dendrocalamus latiflorus. The sequence goes on along the minus strand of CM029655.1, from coordinate 33,475,241 downwards.
AATTCCAAGTTCCTTTCTTACAGCGCACTTTCAGCCTAGCCAGATTCAGTGCTCCAGAGACCAGACGTCATGGCGGCCACGTCAGCTCACGGAAAGTGGGTCCCGGCGCCTCCTTTGAAACGAATAGTCCCTCGGTTGGATCTTCTATGGCCATTCGTTTCTTAAGAGAGAAGAGAAAAATCATCACCAACTTACTTTATATCTAGGAGCGTCTTCAATACATATTAGTTTCAAGTAGTAACTTGAAGACAGACAATATTACATATTAGCCAAAGCTTCCACCCAAAGCTCCCAACTCCACTGCAAGAAATCTTAAGCAAATCCACAGTGCTTCGTCTCCCCAATGCTGGGAAGGTATTGCTCCAAAATGGCCCGACATTAATTAGTTGAAGCTACTAGCTTCACCGAGCAACTGTAGCACTGTTTAAAGCTACTATCCGGGTTAACATAACGTATCTGTCTCCTAAGTCGATAGTTAGAGCGAATATCCATGATGGGCAAGAAAAGCAGATATAAGTAAGTAGCTTGATGAAACTCTGGACTAATGGACCATTCAATTCAAGGCAGGCTTGGTGTTGGTGGTCCAGGCACGATAGGATAGACGCATGGAGACCATGCGAGGACAGGACGACGATGCATGCATGCAGTCATGCAGATAGAGATGGAGGCCATACAAGCATGCATGCAACGACCAGAGCTTCAGAGTTCAGATTACAAGCATGCATGCAAGGACCAGAGCTTCAGAGTTTAGACTCGGAATTTACCCACAGTTTGCATTGCAGCAGGATCTGTTGCGCCTGGTCTACTTTAAGTGTTCAACAGTATCACCCCAATTTTTGCTTGTTTTAAAATTAAAATAACTATTTTGATTTTTCTCGAATTAATTTAGAGCTTCAATGAATTTTTAGAAATAAGGGGCGAGAGGTGGGGAGGAGAACGGTATTTTTAGAAATCTTTGCTGCGCGCAAATGAGTTGGAGTAGTACTAGTGGTATTGGTTCTTCGAGTAGGGAGAGGGGGTTAATAAGGGGCAAGATGTGGGGAGGAGAACGGTGTCTGCCATTCGATGCGGAGAGAATGGACGGATGAGATCTGGATCCTGGGGATATGCTGCGGATCGGTGACGTGGCGGGACATCACAGATGGTTCGGATTACAAACCGTCTGTGATATCACAAAGACAATATATCGGTATAATATAAATGGTTAGTCTAAAAAGATAAAATAGCAAAATTTTATATGGCTTATATATACTCGTTTAAAAGGTTTCGATGAGATCTACAACTTTGCAGTTGAGACAAAACCCAAATTCCAAAGGGAAGATTGAAAATTTTGGCAAAAATAGAAAAAAAATTTGCAACACAAATTTGGGGCTAAATATGACTGATTTTAAGGGTCTTAGATGATCGGGCTCATCGTTAGCTTTTCAACGAGTACAAGAACGTCGAAAACGGACACCGTATGCAAAAGTTATGCCCGTTTTACTGAAAGTATCTCAAAACTGAATCCTACTCGGACTTAGGTGGAAAATTATAAAATTTTGGGGGATTGCAAGGCAGGAAACATATCACAGACGGTTTTTAATACAAACTATCTGTGATAACTTCATTATCACAGACGGTTTTTAATACAAACCGTCTGTGATGTCTGCTATTATCACAAACAGTTCTTATCTAGAACCGTCTGTGATACTTCATAGACGGTTTGTATTAAAAACCGTATGTGATAATGAGGTTATCACAGACAGTTTGTATTAAAACCCATCTGTGAAAATACCACAGACGGTTATTCGTATGAACCGTCTGTGATACTTGCAGCACACACGGTTCCTAGGAACCGTCTGTGATGTAAGCGTCCAGTTTAGCCTCTTTTGTAGTAGTGAACTTCTCTACAGGCTGATCCACTGAGCCAAAACCCTAACCCTAACCTAACTAGGCCACCCCACCATCCGGCCCAACCAGTGGCGCCTCCTATATGCGTAGTGGCAGTGGAGGTTGCCGCTCATACGCTACGCCGCTACTCCTGAGATGCGTACCCTAGCCCTCCACCTATAAATAGGGGTATTGTCCTTGGCTATCATGCCTCCTGAGACTACTGCCTCTAGAAACCCTAGCAGCATTGCCGCAAAAAGCCTGAGCCAACATCGTCTTCTCCCGCAATGCCAATGCCATTGCTAGTGCTAATGGAGCTCCACTGATCCACCACTCTATCATGTGTTCACCAAAAAACAACCCGTCACGTTGTGTTCTCGAGCGTAGCCCTCAGTTCTCCTCAAGTGATTGGATCAGAGAAGCTACAAGCTTACAAGTGAAGAGATTGAGCCCATCTTCCTTGAGTCCAGTTGTTCACCTTCACCGTTAAAATCCGTCACCTCTAGTGAGCCTCTCCCATCTCCATCCATATTTCTAGCTTTGTGCAGTCGCATTCTACACAGTGTTCCCCCTCTTCTTCGCCAGAGAAGCTCTAACATGCCATGCCAATGAGAGTCGACTCACCTTCTTCACCATTGGCCATCGCCATTGACATGGGTCCCGGTTGTTAGCCCCACTATTTCCAAAACCCAGTCTACCGTGGACCCTTAGCCTCCTCGTGGACTTGATCTATAGACCAATGGCCCACTTGTCACTCTCTATCTATTTTCTGAAATTCCATAAATTCAAAGATTCCGTAATATTCTCTGGGATGTACCTGCCAATGACTCATATTCGCTCTCCTCTGTTAATTTTTCGAATTGCCCTCTCGGTTGAACTTTCAAGAGCTCGTTCTCCTTCACAAGATGAAGATAAATGAGCAATTATGTACAAGTAAGACAAGTTGTGTTCTTGATCATGTTGTGCCTATTGTTTCCAAAACTTACTTTGTGTTCGACTAAACTTTGTGCTGTGCTACTTTTATATCAAATATATTCATGGGAGTAGTTACATACCTGGCTGTTCATTCATCTACCTTAACTGTTCGTATGCCATGAATCCATTGTTAACTTAGGTCCGCAAAGTATCTAGTAATCCAACACTTGTATCCACTTGGGTTGGTGTGCTTAATGCATAGCCACGCTTAGTTGTACAATAAGCTCATACTCACATGATCAATTATATCAATTTGACTTAATGAGATATTGAATTGAATTGTTGCGAGTAGCCATTGCTATAAAATTGTTATACCATGACATGGGTAGTGTCATTAGTCTTGGTTAAACAAAATGATTATACTCAGATGAGTGATCATGCATTAAGAGGGTGCAATTTAGCATATTTTAGATGTGGTAGTCTCACTTGAGTTAATTAAGGACTTAACTTTGTGCACTGTTGAACTAAGCCTTACCGTACAACCACATGTCCAAGATAGGGTGGACCTAGCTGATTAATTTGCAATATCTCAACTTTTGTTCTATCACTGGTGGTGTCGGTGTCAGTTTAGATGGTTATTCCCACACGATGCAAGAAGGGGCTTCCGACTGGGTAGTTTAACCCTTCGTTGGTGAATCCTTAGTGGGCAAAGATGGGTTGGAATCTAGCATTGTAAAGGTCTTGCTATGATATTCTTTGATGAAGGTATTGTGGCCTTATTCCAAACAACTTCTAACTTTTCGCTGCAGCTTTTGGCTGATTGCGAGAGAGATTGATGGAGTAAGTGACACTCACGTTGAGAAGCCACTTCGTTCAAAGCGGCTCCTGTAGTGACTCCTACAAATGACTTATAGAAACCACCTTGAAAAGCTACTCAATCTCTGCAGAATGTAAAATTATTTGAATAGCCATATCATAGTTATCGACAATACTCGGTAATTTCACACGATGATTAGATTTTCACAAAACTTCATTTGGTTGGAAAGTGAATGGGGAATTCACTTTGGTTTTGAATTTATAGCTAGCACTAGTGGGTCCAGTGATTGACAAGGTTGTAGTTAGTGAAGAGTGATTCATTGCAAATTTATTCATTTCATCTATCATTTGTTTATCAGTTATTATTATCAATTCTCAAATGCACTTTAAACCTATTTACAATATTTAAATTTAAGTTATTGCTTTCTGCACAATAAGCCATATTAGCCATGCATCCTTTGTAAAAAAAGCTTTGCATCCATGTACTCATTCTTACTATTACACAATGTTGCTTAGTTGCTGAAAGACAAAGAGGTCATTTACGATCAACTTGCCATCAAGGAGTACGATAAGGATTACAAGGACTAGGTCGTGCACCTCAGTCGATTGCCTGTTGCATATATAGCATAGGCTACATACTGGAGTTTTCCCTGAATTTTCCATTGCAGTTTAATTGTTTTTAGTCACATTGAGTGACAGTCGTGTAAACTCTGAATCACAAGGTATTATCAATAAAGTACTTATTTATTTCTAAACTAGTGTAGTATATACAGAGAGTTCGAATTTGTAAATCAGGATCAAAGGGTATGATGAAACACATACCCAACGTGCAACATAACAATCAAGATCTTACATATTAATTATGATCGATCATGATCCAATAGCTTGTAGCTATGATTTTATGAGGATTATATATACCGCTAATCCACGCTAACCTGAAAATATGTAAGGACGACAATCTTGGCCATATATAGGGCATGGCGTCGTGTATACGTTCGATGAAAACCTTGATTTCGGATTGATCAGATCGACCAACATGCATTTGTCAATCTTCTTATTGGCTTGCTTCTTGTAGTAGATCGGCAAATTAATTCAATGGACGCATGGATGCATGCATTCGTTATAAGTTCGTACGTATATATACCGATCGTACTCATATCTGATTATGGGGTCAAATACAGAGTTAAGGCCAGATTTGGAACTATTACACACTGTATTTACAAAAGTAGCAGTATGCCACTGTATTAGTAAAAATGGCACTTCTGCCGTCCGATGGACGGGCAGCAGCGCCAACTAGGCGACACGCGGCAAGGCTGCAGGCGGCAAGCACCTGCTGCCCCCTCACCAGACGGCAAGCACCTGCTGCCCCCTCACTAGACGGCAGGCAGCCTGCTACCCAGTGGGGGGACAACAGGCTTGCCTGCCACCTAGTGAGGGGCGGCAGGTAATTAGCTGGCTTAATTATATGCTCTAATTTTGTTGTATTTAGCGATTGTTTGAATTTCTAAATATATCAAATAAGCTCAAAAAATTACAAAAATTTATGTACACCCTGCTGACATAATGTATCTCTTAGTGTAATTTTTGAGTAATTTTATCCATTGCGAATATTTCTCAAAAATTTATAAAATTTTGATATTTTTACAAGTTTTTACATATAGCAAACGAGCTTGAAAAATTATAAAATTTTATGTGAAGCCTCTTGATATAATTGTAGTTATTGTGTAATTTTTTAGGAATTTTATGTAGTCTAAATTTGTCACGTTTATTCAGGTTAATTTAATTATTAATTTAACGATCCTCAGGCATTTTTTGAAGTGCCATGTGTCGGCCAATCTTGCTATATTTTATTTTCTGCTATCTATGTATATGCCACCCTTGCGCACTCTCTCATTCGCACTAATGTCATTATGTCCGTGTCGTCCCCCTCGCCCGCTCCCTCGTTTGCACATTTGTCAGTGTTACGATGCCATCTCCCCTCACCCGAAGCGCTGCTCGTGATAATGGGTCCTCGATGTACAGGGTGAGTGTATCGGGTTCACCTTTCACTCAGCCATAAATATGAAACTCTCGCGGTTCATCGTTGCTCATCTTAGTCGTTCATCATAGAAGGTCATTGTCGCAGTCGTCACTCAAAATTGGGAGTGCGTAGCTCATCACTTCGAGAAGCCAGTGTGTAGCTCAAAATTGGCAGTGCTAATTTCTTCTCCCGAAAGGCAGGTAATTTTTGATTGTATGCTTTCGACGTTATTCCTGTAATTCTAGTCAATTAGTGTTATTCAGTTAGTCGTGATTAATGTAGTTTGTATTACAAAGTAAGTAAGTCGTTGTAATTTAGACATAGTTTTTATTATTTTTGTGTACGTACGGTACCTATAACTTGTTATTGAATAGAAATATGTAATTAAGTAGTCATAATTACTGTAGTGGTAATTAGTTAGGGGTAAGTAATGAGTTAGTGATAAGTAATGAAGTGGTAAAGACGACAGTAATGAATAGCTCGTTATTTTTTTGGATGAGTAATCAAATTATTGGTAAGTAGTGAAGTATTCATATGTAGTTACATGCATGTAATCACTGACTTGTAGTATGTTGCAGTCATTACCAATCTTCGCACTAATATTTCGTCTGTTTCATTTATTGTAAGGTACTATCAAAATTAATAGTGCGTAGCTAATTATTTAGAGAAGGCAATGCTTAAGTCATTAAGGACACGACAGTGCTGATTACTTCTCCCAAAAGATAGGTAATTTTTTATATCATGTTTTCGACATTATTCCCATAGTCCTAGTCATAATTATTGTTATTTAGTTAGTCATAATTAATGTAGTTTATATTATAAAGTAAGTTTTACTGTCATTATTAATCTTCGCACTAATATTTAGTATGTCCTATGTATTGGTAGGTATGGCTTACCGAAGCTTCTGGAACACTCGTATGATGAGAAACACCATTGCCACTCATAGATGACGGGTGACACAGCTGGCCCTTCGTTGTTCAAACTGCAGAGGGGGGTCCTTGGGTGCTAGACGAGCACTACGTCCCAACCCTACGGGCCACGGGCTTGTTGCCCTTTGCGAGGCTTGTCTCCATCGGGCATGAGTTCACCATCAACGACAGTCTGCTCGTGGTACTGGTGGACAGGTGGAGGCCCGAGACTCACACATTCCACTTTTGGTGGGGTGAGATGATGGTCACTCTGAAGGGCGTCACGTTCTTGACCGGTCTCCCTCTTGGGGGTGACGCACTTGTTCTATCCCCTGCACTAGCCGATTAGAAGGAGAGGCTGGTGGACTAGTTCGGCTTACCTATCCTGGAGAGCGCATGTGGTGTCCCCCATACTTGGCCGAACAATTTTAATGTGTGCCCACAGGTTGCACTACCGGAGGTTGTCAGGACACACATTGTCGTGTTCCTTATCTAGCCATTTGGTTGGAGCATGTTTCCAGCCACACACGGTGATATTTGCAATGCTGAATTCATCAGCCTCGCTGAGTCGTGGGCGCAGAGTTTGGGACGATGCCTCGATATAGCTGAGGATCAACGGTTCTGTGCGCCAAATATCGGGGGTTATGTGACGCTTACCAGCGTGCCACTGCTGGTACCCCTAATCTAGCTATCTGCTACGTGCTCCTGTAGTTGTGGAGCTGGGAGCACTTCCCTATCGGGCGTCCGACCATCGTGACACCAGTGCACCCATTCGATGAGTTCGCCGACCTGACAGACGCACCTACTGTGGGCATCTAGTGGACTGCTGCCCGTCTGCGGTGGACGAAGGGCAAACCGTTGAGGTGCTATTTGCTTTGGCACAATAAGTTCAAGTCGTTGCACGACAGCGACATCATATAGGGGCCATGGACTATAGATTTTGTGCATCGTGTATCGCCGTACGGGTTGTCTCTGCAATGCCTGGAGGACATGGAGCTATGGGCGACAAGACACCACCTAGTGTTCTCGTACATGGTGGAGGCTTACACACCACAGCGCGTGATGCGACGGTTCGGTTTGCACTAGGCCATGCCCCCTTTGGACGGCAGGTTCCTACCACAAGCCATACATCGGTGAGTCAAACTCCATCCGACTAATGTGTACACTTTGTATGTCTTGCTATGTAATATTGATGATTCTAGAAATACAGGCAATCAAGGGCTGGCCAGTATGTTACGGACTGGCGGCCACTGCAGATCAGTGGACGATGGCATTGACGGACAGGGTGCACCTCGATGTCGTCATGGAGCAGTGTCTGTACGACGTCCAGACATACAACGAGTACCTGCAGTGGTACGTACTCGGTCACACAGTAGACTCATGATTCCTCCACCAGATCGCTCCAAGCAGATCACGCACGAGGAACGTCTACAATGCTTGATCGATCCCCACAATGCTTCGCGGTGGTATGACAGCGTAAGACGGTTCGAATATCTTATCGTTTCATTCAAGAAATTCACACTGGTCATTACTGAACCTATTTCGTATGTCACTTCAGTTGGAGCGGGCGCAATGCATCGCAAGCGCGTCGGAGGCCGCCATCAGTAACCCGGAGACACCACCGGCCCTGCAGAAGACTATGGGGATCATCCTAAAACATGCAAAAAAGATAGTGTACAACCTAAGCTACAGCCGTTCCACAGATCATAGTGCGCACATGAGTCACCCAGTGGGGGCACCATGCTTACCCACCAGGTCATCGTGACCTAGCGAGCCCGACCGACCATTACAACCTACTGAGTCTGCACGGTTTCATAGTACTGGCCGCCGATCATTTGTGCACTGTACCGACGAGAAGGTAACTTACGTACGAACTACATTTTGTTTTCCTATTATGTCTTGTGTTCCACTAACATCATAGCATTCTCCCACCGCAGGTCCATCGTCGAGATGCATCACTTTTGTCCGCACCACCTGCACAGAATACCGCTCTCCGTTGTTCATCTTCGCTGCAAATTCGGGAGGTATGAGATTCACATTGTGCATCCAAAATATTTATTGTGACTAATATCTTTTCATCTTGCAGCCTGCAATTCAACATTGAGGTGATGACGAGTCCACCGATGACGACATGGGCCTCCCAGATGCTTCTAGAGAGTAGTACACGGTGCCAGGGTTTACAGCGTACGCAAGGCAAAGCTCAACATTCATAGCATACCCAAGGTTTGGACACTTCGGTGGGCGGAGCTCTTCCGGCTTCACTGTCACGTCGTACGGTCAAGGCGAGAGCTCCTTCGCACCACGAGGGAGATTTCTAGAGTTCTTCATACACGACATTATTGCGGGCAGCTCGCAGTTCAGCATATCTCAACTGGAGGACTTTGACCATTACCAGACCCAGCCTACTGTACCTCAGCCTACTGAATCACCACTGGCCACTGAGCAGACAAAACAGTCTCCATACCTCCTTCGACCCAAGATACAACCTTCGAACTGACTAACGTAACCAACAGGACATGCTTGTGTGCAACGGAAGACAAGGCTATGTACGGGGAGGCAAACACAGCGAGAAGATAGCAGTGGCTCTGATGGGTGAGCCATATCGCATCTAGTGTGATACATTTTTTGTAATACTATAATAACTTTTAAGTGTACAAGTATTCCTAATGTATAAAATTGTAAAAAATCATGAAATATTCATAAATTCATGATTAAGTTAATCTGAATAAACGTGATGAATTCGGACCACATAAAATTTCCAAAAAATTATATAACTATGACTGTGTCAGGAGGCTTCACATAACATTTCGTAATTTTTGGAGTTCGTTTGCTATATGTAAAAACTCATAAAAATATCAAAATTATATAAATTTTTGAGTAACATTCGCAATGGATACAATTACCCAAAAATTACACTACGAGGTGCATTGTGTTTGAAGGTTGTGCATAAATTTTTGTAATTTTTTTAGCTTATTTGATATATTTAAAAATTCCAATAATTACTAAATATAAAAAATTAAGGCAGGTAACTAAGCCGACTTAATCACCTGCCCCCCTCCCCCACCAGAGGCAGGCAAGTCTGCCGTCCCCCCACCCGGGCGACAGCAGACTTGCCTGCCTCTGGTGGGGGAGGGGGGCAGGTGATTAAGTCGGCTTAGTTACCTGCCTTAATTTTTTATATTTAGTAATTATTGGAATTTTTAAATATATCAAATAAGCTAAAAAAATTACAAAAATTTATGCACAACCTTCAAACACAATGCACCTCGTAGTGTAATTTTTGGTAATTGTATCCATTGCGAATGTTACTCAAAAATTTATATAATTTTGATATTTTTATGAGTTTTTACATATAGCAAACGAACTCCAAAAATTACGAAATGTTATGTGAAGCCTCCTGACACAGTCATAGTTATATAATTTTTTGGAAATTTTATGTGGTCCGAATTCATCACGTTTATTCAGATTAACTTAATCATGAATTTATGAATATTTCATGATTTTTTACAATTTTTACATTAGGAATACTTGTACACTTAAAAGTTATTATAGTATTACAAAAAATGTATCACACTAGATGCGATATGGCTCACCCATCAGAGCCACTGCTATCTTCTCGCTGTGTTTGCCTCCCCGTACATAGCCTTGTCTTCCGTTGCACACAAGCATGTCCTGTTGGTTACGTTAGTCAGTTCGAAGGTTGTATCTTGGGTCGAAGGAGGTATGGAGACTGTTTGTCTGCTCAGTGGCCAGTGGTGATTCAGTAGGCTGAGGTACAGTAGGCTGGGTCTGGTAATGGTCAAAGTCCTCCAGTTGAGATATGCTGAACTGCGAGCTGCCCGCAATAATGTCGTGTATGAAGAACTCTAGAAATCTCCCTCGTGGTGCGAAGGAGCTCTCGCCTTGACCGTACGACGTGACAGTGAAGCCGGAAGAGCTCCGCCCACCGAAGTGTCCAAACCTTGGGTATGCTATGAATGTTGAGCTTTGCCTTGCGTACGCTGTAAACCCTGGCACCGTGTACTACTCTCTAGAAGCATCTGGGAGGCCCATGTCGTCATCGGTGGACTCGTCATCACCTCAATGTTGAATTGCAGGCTGCAAGATGAAAAGATATTAGTCACAATAAATATTTTGGATGCACAATGTGAATCTCATACCTCCCGAATTTGCAGCGAAGATGAACAACGGAGAGCGGTATTCTGTGCAGGTGGTGCGGACAAAAGTGATGCATCTCGACGATGGACCTGCGGTGGGAGAATGCTATGATGTTAGTGGAACACAAGACATAATAGGAAAACAAAATGTAGTTCGTACGTAAGTTACCTTCTCGTCGGTACAGTGCACAAATGATCGGCGGCCAGTACTATGAAACCGTGCAGACTCAGTAGGTTGTAATGGTCGGTCGGGCTCGCTAGGTCACGATGACCTGGTGGGTAAGCATGGTGCCCCCACTGGGTGACTCATGTGGCACTATGATCTGTGGAACGGCTGTAGCTTAGGTTGTACACTATCTTTTTTGCATGTTTTAGGATGATCCCATAGTCTTCTGCAGGGCCGGTGGTGTCTCCGGGTTACTGATGGCGGCCTCCGACGCGCTTGCGATGCATTGCGCCCGCTCCAACTGAAGTGACATACGAAATAGGTTCAGTAATGACCAGTGTGAATTTCTTGAATGAAACGATAAGATTTCGAACCGTCTTACGCTGTCATACCACCGCGAAGCATTGTGGGGATCGATCAAGCATTGTAGACGTTCCTCGTGCGTGATCTGCTTGGAGCGATCTGGTGGAGGAATCATGAGTCTACTGTGTGACCGAGTACGTACCACTGCAGGTACTCGTTGTATGTCTGGACGTCGTACAGACACTGCTCCATGACGACATCGAGGTGCACCCTGTCCGTCAATGCCATCGTCCACTGATCTGCAGTGGCCGCCAGTCCGTAACATACTGGCCAGCCCTTGATTGCCTGTATTTCTAGAATCATCAATATTACATAGCAAGACATACAAAGTGTACACATTAGTCGGATGGAGTTTGACTCACCGATGTATGGCTTGTGGTAGGAACCTGCCGTCCAAAGGGGGCATGGCCTAGTGCAAACCGAACCGTCGCATCACGCGCTGTGGTGTGTAAGCCTCCACCATGTACGAGAACACTAGGTGGTGTCTTGTCGCCCATAGCTCCATGTCCTCCAGGCATTGCAGAGACAACCCGTACGGCGATACACGATGCACAAAATCTATAGTCCATGGCCCCTATATGATGTCGCTGTCGTGCAACGACTTGAACTTATTGTGCCAAAGCAAATAGCACCTCAACGGTTTGCCCTTCGTCCACCGCAGACGGGCAGCAGTCCACTAGATGCCCACAGTAGGTGCGTCTGTCAGGTCGGCGAACTCATCGAATGGGTGCACTGGTGTCACGATGGTCGGACGCCCGATAGGGAAGTGCTCCCAGCTCCACAACTACAGGAGCACGTAGCAGATAGCTAGATTAGGGGTACCAGCAGTGGCACGCTGGTAAGCGTCACATAACCCCCGATATTTGGCGCACAGAACCGTTGATCCTCAGCTATATCGAGGCATCGTCCCAAACTCTGCGCCCACGACTCAGCGAGGCTGATGAATTCAGCATTGCAAATATCACCGTGTGTGGCTGGAAACATGCTCCAACCAAATGGCTAGATAAGGAACACGACAATGTGTGTCCTGACAACCTCCGGTAGTGCAACCTGTGGGCACACATTAAAATTGTTCGGCCAAGTATGGGGGACACCACATGCGCTCTCCAGGATAGGTAAGCCGAACTAGTCCACCAGCCTCTCCTTCTAATCGGCTAGTGCAGGGGATAGAACAAGTGCGTCACCCCCAAGAGGGAGACCGGTCAAGAACGTGACGCCCTTCAGAGTGACCATCATCTCACCCCACCAAAAGTGGAATGTGTGAGTCTCGGGCCTCCACCTGTCCACCAGTACCACGAGCAGACTGTCGTTGATGGTGAACTCATGCCCGATGGAGACAAGCCTCGCAAAGGGCAACAAGCCCGTGGCCCGTAGGGTTGGGACGTAGTGCTCGTCTAGCACCCAAGGACCCCCTCTGCAGTTTGAACAACGAAGGGCCAGCTGTGTCACCCGTCATCTATGAGTGGCAATGGTGTTTCTCATCATACGAGTGTTCCAGAAGCTTCGGTAAGCCATACCTACCAATACATAGGACATACTAAATATTAGTGCGAAGATTAATAATGACAGTAAAACTTACTTTATAATATAAACTACATTAATTATGACTAACTAAATAACAATAATTATGACTAGGACTATGGGAATAATGTCGAAAACATGATATAAAAAATTACCTATCTTTTGGGAGAAGTAATCAGCACTGTCGTGTCCTTAATGACTTAAGCATTGCCTTCTCTAAATAATTAGCTACGCACTATTAATTTTGATAGTACCTTACAATAAATGAAACAGACGAAATATTAGTGCGAAGATTGGTAATGACTGCAACATACTACAAGTCAGTGATTACATGCATGTAACTACATATGAATACTTCACTACTTACCAATAATTTGATTACTCATCCAAAAAAATAACGAGCTATTCATTACTGTCGTCTTTACCACTTCATTACTTATCACTAACTCATTACTTACCCCTAACTAATTACCACTACAGTAATTATGACTACTTAATTACATATTTCTATTCAATAACAAGTTATAGGTACCGTACGTACACAAAAATATAAAAACTATGTCTAAATTACAACGACTTACTTACTTTGTAATACAAACTACATTAATCACGACTAACTGAATAACACTAATTGACTAGAATTACAGGAATAACGTCGAAAGCATACAATCAAAAATTACCTGCCTTTCGGGAGAAGAAATTAGCACTGCCAATTTTGAGCTACACACTGGCTTCTCGAAGTGATGAGCTACGCACTCCCAATTTTGAGTGACGACTGCGACAATGACCTTCTATGATGAACGACTAAGATGAGCAACGATGAACCGCGAGAGTTTCATATTTATGGCTGAGTGAAAGGTGAACCCGATACACTCACCCTGTACATCGAGGACCCATTATCACGAGCAGCGCTTCGGGTGAGGGGAGATGGCATCGTAACACTGACAAATGTGCAAACGAGGGAGCGGGCGAGGGGACGACACGGACATAATGACATTAGTGCGAATGAGAGAGTGCGCAAGGGTGGCATATACATAGATAGCAGAAAATAAAATATAGCAAGATTGGCCGACACATGGCACTTCAAAAAATGCCTGAGGATCGTTAAATTAATAATTAAATTAACCTGAATAAACGTGACAAATTTAGACTACATAAAATTCCTAAAAAATTACACAATAACTACAATTATATCAAGAGGCTTCACATAAAATTTTATAATTTTTCAAGCTCGTTTGCTATATGTAAAAACTTGTAAAAATATCAAAATTTTATAAATTTTTGAGAAATATTCGCAATGGATAAAATTACTCAAAAATTACACTAAGAGATACATTATGTCAGCAGGGTGTACATAAATTTTTGTAATTTTTTGAGCTTATTTGATATATTTAGAAATTCAAACAATCGCTAAATACAACAAAATTAGAGCATATAATTAAGCCAGCTAATTACCTGCCGCCCCTCACTAGGTGGCAGGCAAGCCTGTTGTCCCCCCACTGGGTAGCAGGCTGCCTGCCGTCTAGTGAGGGGGCAGCAGGTGCTTGCCGTCTGGTGAGGGGGCAGCAGGTGCTTGCCGCCTGCAGCCTTGCCGCGTGTCGCCTAGTTGGCGCTGCTGCCCGTCCATCGGACGGCAGAAGTGCCATTTTTACTAATACAGTGGCATACTGCTACTTTTGTAAATACAGTGTGTAATAGTTCCAAATCTGGCCTTAACTCTGTATTTGACCCCATAATCAGATATGAGTACGATCGGTATATATACGTACGAACTTATAACGAATGCATGCATCCATGCGTCCATTGAATTAATTTGCCGATCTACTACAAGAAGCAAGCCAATAAGAAGATTGACAAATGCATGTTGGTCGATCTGATCAATCCGAAATCAAGGTTTTCATCGAACGTATACACGACGCCATGCCCTATATATGGCCAAGATTGTCGTCCTTACATATTTTCAGGTTAGCGTGGATTAGCGGTATATATAATCCTCATAAAATCATAGCTACAAGCTATTGGATCATGATCGATCATAATTAATATGTAAGATCTTGATTGTTATGTTGCACGTTGGGTATGTGTTTCATCATACCCTTTGATCCTGATTTACAAATTCGAACTCTCTGTATATACTACACTAGTTTAGAAATAAATAAGTACTTTATTGATAATACCTTGTGATTCAGAGTTTACACGACTGTCACTCAATGTGACTAAAAACAATTAAACTGCAATGGAAAATTCAGGGAAAACTCCAGTATGTAGCCTATGCTATATATGCAACAGGCAATCGACTGAGGTGCACGACCTAGTCCTTGTAATCCTTATCGTACTCCTTGATGGCAAGTTGATCGTAAATGACCTCTTTGTCTTTCAGCAACTAAGCAACATTGTGTAATAGTAAGAATGAGTACATGGATGCAAAGCTTTTTTTACAAAGGATGCATGGCTAATATGGCTTATTGTGCAGAAAGCAATAACTTAAATTTAAATATTGTAAATAGGTTTAAAGTGCATTTGAGAATTGATAATAATAACTGATAAACAAATGATAGATGAAATGAATAAATTTGCAATGAATCACTCTTCACTAACTACAACCTTGTCAATCACTGGACCCACTAGTGCTAGCTATAAATTCAAAACCAAAGTGAATTCCCCATTCACTTTCCAACCAAATGAAGTTTTGTGAAAATCTAATCATCGTGTGAAATTACCGAGTATTGTCGATAACTATGATATGGCTATTCAAATAATTTTACATTCTGCAGAGATTGAGTAGCTTTTCAAGGTGGTTTCTATAAGTCATTTGTAGGAGTCACTACAGGAGCCGCTTTGAACGAAGTGGCTTCTCAACGTGAGTGTCACTTACTCCATCAATCTCTCTCGCAATCAGCCAAAAGCTGCAGCGAAAAGTTAGAAGTTGTTTGGAATAAGGCCACAATACCTTCATCAAAGAATATCATAGCAAGACCTTTACAATGCTAGATTCCAACCCATCTTTGCCCACTAAGGATTCACCAACGAAGGGTTAAACTACCCAGTCGGAAGCCCCTTCTTGCATCGTGTGGGAATAACCATCTAAACTGACACCGACACCACCAGTGATAGAACAAAAGTTGAGATATTGCAAATTAATCAGCTAGGTCCACCCTATCTTGGACATGTGGTTGTACGGTAAGGCTTAGTTCAACAGTGCACAAAGTTAAGTCCTTAATTAACTCAAGTGAGACTACCACATCTAAAATATGCTAAATTGCACCCTCTTAATGCATGATCACTCATCTGAGTATAATCATTTTGTTTAACCAAGACTAATGACACTACCCATGTCATGGTATAACAATTTTATAGCAATGGCTACTCGCAACAATTCAATTCAATATCTCATTAAGTCAAATTGATATAATTGATCATGTGAGTATGAGCTTATTGTACAACTAAGCGTGGCTATGCATTAAGCACACCAACCCAAGTGGATACAAGTGTTGGATTACTAGATACTTTGCGGACCTAAGTTAACAATGGATTCATGGCATACGAACAGTTAAGGTAGATGAATGAACAGCCAGGTATGTAACTACTCCCATGAATATATTTGATATAAAAGTAGCACAGCACAAAGTTTAGTCGAACACAAAGTAAGTTTTGGAAACAATAGGCACAACATGATCAAGAACACAACTTGTCTTACTTGTACATAATTGCTCATTTATCTTCATCTTGTGAAGGAGAACGAGCTCTTGAAAGTTCAACCGAGAGGGCAATTCGAAAAATTAACAGAGGAGAGCGAATATGAGTCATTGGCAGGTACATCCCAGAGAATATTACGGAATCTTTGAATTTATGGAATTTCAGAAAATAGATAGAGAGTGACAAGTGGGCCATTGGTCTATAGATCAAGTCCACGAGGAGGCTAAGGGTCCACGGTAGACTGGGTTTTGGAAATAGTGGGGCTAACAACCGGGACCCATGTCAATGGCGATGGCCAATGGTGAAGAAGGTGAGTCGACTCTCATTGGCATGGCATGTTAGAGCTTCTCTGGCGAAGAAGAGGGGGAACACTGTGTAGAATGCGACTGCACAAAGCTAGAAATATGGATGGAGATGGGAGAGGCTCACTAGAGGTGACGGATTTTAACGGTGAAGGTGAACAACTGGACTCAAGGAAGATGGGCTCAATCTCTTCACTTGTAAGCTTGTAGCTTCTCTGATCCAATCACTTGAGGAGAACTGAGGGCTACGCTCGAGAACACAACGTGACGGGTTGTTTTTTGGTGAACACATGATAGAGTGGTGGATCAGTGGAGCTCCATTAGCACTAGCAATGGCATTGGCATTGCGGGAGAAGACGATGTTGGCTCAGGCTTTTTGCGGCAATGCTGCTAGGGTTTCTAGAGGCAGTAGTCTCAGGAGGCATGATAGCCAAGGACAATACCCCTATTTATAGGTGGAGGGCTAGGGTACGCATCTCAGGAGTAGCGGCGTAGCGTATGAGCGGCAACCTCCACTGCCACTACGCATATAGGAGGCGCCACTGGTTGGGCCGGATGGTGGGGTGGCCTAGTTAGGTTAGGGTTAGGGTTTTGGCTCAGTGGATCAGCCTGTAGAGAAGTTCACTACTACAAAAGAGGCTAAACTGGACGCTTACATCACAGACGGTTCCTAGGAACCGTGTGTGCTGCAAGTATCACAGACGGTTCATACGAATAACCGTCTGTGGTATTTTCACAGATGGGTTTTAATACAAACTGTCTGTGATAACCTCATTATCACATACGGTTTTTAATACAAACCGTCTATGAAGTATCACAGACGGTTCTAGATAAGAACTGTTTGTGATAATAGCAGACATCACAGACGGTTTGTATTAAAAACCGTCTGTGATAATGAAGTTATCACAGATAGTTTGTATTAAAAACCGTCTGTGATATGTTTCCTGCCTTGCAATCCCCCAAAATTTTATAATTTTCCACCTAAGTCCGAGTAGGATTCAGTTTTGAGATACTTTCAGTAAAACGGGCATAACTTTTGCATACGGTGTCCGTTTTCGACGTTCTTGTACTCGTTGAAAAGCTAACGATGAGCCCGATCATCTAAGACCCTTAAAATCAGTCATATTTAGCCCCAAATTTGTGTTGCAAATTTTTTTTCTATTTTTGCCAAAATTTTCAATCTTCCCTTTGGAATTTGGGTTTTGTCTCAACTGCAAAGTTGTAGATCTCATCGAAACCTTTTAAACGAGTATATATAAGCCATATAAAATTTTGCTATTTTATCTTTTTAGACTAACCATTTATATTATACCGATATATTGTCTTTGTGATATCACAGACGGTTTGTAATCCGAACCATCTGTGATGTCCCGCCACGTCACCGATCCGCAGCATATCCCCAGGATCCAGATCTCATCCGTCCATTCTCTCCGCATCGAATGGCAGACACCGTTCTCCTCCCCACATCTTGCCCCTTATTAACCCCCTCTCCCTACTCGAAGAACCAATACCACTAGTACTACTCCAACTCATTTGCGCGCAGCAAAGATTTCTAAAAATACCGTTCTCCTCCCCACCTCTCGCCCCTTATTTCTAAAAATTCATTGAAGCTCTAAATTAATTCGAGAAAAATCAAAATAGTTATTTTAATTTTAAAACAAGCAAAAATTGGGGTGATACTGTTGAACACTTAAAGTAGACCAGGCGCAACAGATCCTGCTGCAATGCAAACTGTGGGTAAATTCCGAGTCTAAACTCTGAAGCTCTGGTCCTTGCATGCATGCTTGTAATCTGAACTCTGAAGCTCTGGTCGTTGCATGCATGCTTGTATGGCCTCCATCTCTATCTGCATGACTGCATGCATGCATCGTCGTCCTGTCCTCGCATGGTCTCCATGCGTCTATCCTATCGTGCCTGGACCACCAACACCAAGCCTGCCTTGAATTGAATGGTCCATTAGTCCAGAGTTTCATCAAGCTACTTACTTATATCTGCTTTTCTTGCCCATCATGGATATTCGCTCTAACTATCGACTTAGGAGACAGATACGTTATGTTAACCCGGATAGTAGCTTTAAACAGTGCTACAGTTGCTCGGTGAAGCTAGTAGCTTCAACTAATTAATGTCGGGCCATTTTGGAGCAATACCTTCCCAGCATTGGGGAGACGAAGCACTGTGGATTTGCTTAAGATTTCTTGCAGTGGAGTTGGGAGCTTTGGGTGGAAGCTTTGGCTAATATGTAATATTGTCTGTCTTCAAGTTACTACTTGAAACTAATATGTATTGAAGACGCTCCTAGATATAAAGTAAGTTGGTGATGATTTTTCTCTTCTCTCTTAAGAAACGAATGGCCATAGAAGATCCAACCGAGGGACTATTCGTTTCAAAGGAGGCGCCGGGACCCACTTTCCGTGAGCTGACGTGGCCGCCATGACGTCTGGTCTCTGGAGCACTGAATCTGGCTAGGCTGAAAGTGCGCTGTAAGAAAGGAACTTGGAATTTGAATCTTTTTGTCACCTTCTTGCCACTTCCGAAGAAAAATAGTGAAATAATGTGGCACTAATTGGAAAATACGGTGTCATATTCTTTTTTCATGGAAAAATATCCGAGTTGAAAACAATCTTTGACGTTGCCTCCGGTTCTGTCTATCCACTAGATCAAGCATCGAATGCGTAGGGTATCCACCAAAACGCTAAGACATGTTATATCACTGCCACATCGTATAGGTGCAAAGCCTACCTTTTATCTCCAGTATTTAGTACCTCCTTTCATCTCTAAAGGTGGACCCACACTGATTAAATTTAAAGGAAATTTTACTCCATCCCTCTTCTCACCCCACCCACACCATCCCCTCTCATTTCTTCGGTTCTATCTCTCACTCTCGAGCCAACCTCACTGCTAACGCCACCGTTGATTTTGTTAGCTCTGACGCCCACTGTCTCCCCTTTCGGCGTCGGCCTACCACGCCTCTGCCCTCCATGCTGTCCTTCGTTGCCTCCTTCCTCTGCGCTGGCCTCTCTCGCCTCCCTCCTCTGCGCCAGCCTCCCTCACAAGATCTAGAAGCGACAGAGGCCACCGAATCTATTGGTGGCGATGGCAGGCGGACAAAGTGGATAGCGACTAGGGCGGTGGCATGACTTTCTCCCTCTCTGGGGTCCGACGGCGTGGCTACCTCGATCCAGCAGTGGCATGGCACCGAATCTGGCGGCACATGTAGTTCTTGTTAGTGGTGACGGCTTTAGGCACCAGCCAAGGTGGAAAGGGTGAAGAAGACTGGTGTTGGCTGATAGGTGGGCTCCACCCTCGCCATTGTGCCTCTGTCGTCCCAAGTCATTGACCTCGGCAAATGCACTGTCCTGACGGCACAAGCATACTTACAATTATTATTGTTAGCATACACATCACCATGCACTGGCCCTATAGCCCATTCGGCACATGCAAGCCATACATAGCAACCACCGCTAGATTATAGGCATGATTTGTATAGCCTTAATTAGTTGTAATCTGTTTTTTATGGTTAGTATCCTAACAACTATAAACTTCTGTACAACGTGAATATATACACGGTAACCCATCAATGATAATCATCGTGGAATTCTCCAGAACTATCTCTACTTTCATGGTATCAGCCTAACTCGATCCTTTCCCCATCTCTCGACGTATCGGGCTCACACGTGCATGGCCGATGACACTCCTCACGACGGGGCCACCGCCCTTGCTGTTGCCATCGTTGCTACTCTTCTGCAGGCCACACCTATTAATCCTGCATTTGCCCTCTCCACGATCAACGTGAGCACACACATCCTATTCACCCTAGAGCTTCATCCTCCAAACTACACGTGTTGGCATGAGCTTTTCCTTACCCTTGTGGCTGCGCCCAACCCTCCTGATACGGCCTGGTAGGCCTACACCGTACGCTCCCTCCTCAACTGCTCTATCTCCGAGGAAATCTTGACAATCATCATCATGCACAACGCCTCCGCCAACGCCATCTGGCACAGTCTTGAGGGTCTGTTTTGGGACAACAAGACCTCTCACGCGCTGTCTTTGGAGGCCAAGTTCCGCAATCTCGCTCAGGACGACATGACAATCCTCACTTACTCTCAACGTCTCAAGTCCCACACCGATGCCCTCATTGACATCGATCAAGCTGTCATCGATCCCACCCTCGTGCTCACTCTTCTCCGTGGCCTCAACGACAACTTTCATCATATGGCCTCGATCATCAAGACAAAGATGCCTTTGCCTACCTTTCTTGAGGCCCAGTCACTTCTTCTCCTTGAGGAGCGATTATGAAGCCTAGCCCGGCCTTGGCTCTCATCACTACCAACCCCGCCAGCCACAACTCCCCCTCCAAGGCTTCATCAGCTGCCGGCTCCAACTCCGAGCCTCCGTGGCGCAAGAACAAGGGCAAGCAGAAGGGCAAGCCCTCTGGCAATTTCAACTCCCACACTGGCAGTCAAGGCTCTAAGCCTGGCCACAACTAGAACTGATGCGTTCCCATCTTCAACCCTTGGAATGGCACATTCCAGATGTGGCCGGTGTCTACCGGCTCTCCTGCTCCACCGCCTGGCGCCTCTAGATCCACCAGCATCCTCGGTCGCTCCCCTGCCTAGGCATTTTTCGCATACATGGGCATGCCAACCGCACTCCCCAGCGCCCTGTTCCCACCGCAGCAGTACCCCAGTGCAACCTCACCATCGCCATCATGTGACCAGGCATCTCTCATCCAAGCGATGAGTGCCATGAACCTCCAAAGCGGTGGCTTGGCTACATGGTACATGGACTCTGGTGCTTCCTTGCATCTCTCCTCGAACTCCGATAACCTAAACTCCCACCACTCCCAACCTTTCTCCTCTCAGATCATTGTCGGTGATGGATCACTCCTTCCCATCACTGGTGCCGGCTCTGTCTCCCTCCCTTCCTCCACATGGCCTCTCACTCTCCACAATGTCTTAGTGTCTCCTCATCTTATTGCCAACTTAATATTTGTTCACAAATTCACTATTGACAACAAAGTTTCTGTAGAATTTGACCCCTTTGGCCACTCTATATATAAAGGATCTCCACACCAAGACCATGATGCTTCGCTGCAATAGCTCCGACGAGCTCTACCTCATCCTTCCAGCAGCACCTCTGCATCGCTTCCTGCCCGGTGTCAACCTTTGGCATCACCGACTCGGCCACACCGGCCTCCACGCTATTTTCAATTTAACTCGCTCTCAAGCAATTTCATGTAATAAAAGTGACAATGCACCATGTCATGCATGTCAACTCAGAAAGCACATGTGTCTCCTATTTTCATCATCTTTGTCTCGTACTATGAAAGCTTTTGAAATCATTCATTGTGATTTGCGGACTTCCCCTCTTCCAAATATTTTCGACAGCAAGTATTATTTGTATTGTTTAGATTATTTCACACATCACTTATGGACTTTTCCTCTCAAATTCAAGTCTAACACATTCTTTGCTCTCAAAAACTTTCATGCGTATGTTTGTACCGACCACATCACCTCCATCTGCTACATCCAATGCGACAATGAGGCCTCCTGTTCCTTCTTCCTTCTGCTTGGCATCCATCTCTAATTTTCCTGCCCATACACATCCAAATAGAATGGCAAGGCCGAACGCATCATTCGCACCACAAATGATGTCATTCACACCTTGCTATTTTAAGCCGATCTGTCGCCTTCCTTCTGGGCCGAAGCCCTCCTCATCGCCACACATATTCTCAACAGGCTTCCCATAAAAGCAATCAACCTTAGAACCCCACATGAGGCTGTCTTCGGCTCTCCTCCCACAAACGACCACCTTTGAGTCTTCAATTGTCGATGCTACCCCAACCTCTCCTCCACTATCCCGCACATATTCTTCAATTTTCGATGCACCACATTCCACTGAGTGCATTCTTCTTGGGTATCCTACTAACCATAAAGGCTATTGCTACTTTGACCTCTCTACAAACCGTGTGATCATCTCCAAACACGTTGTGTTTGATGAGACTTGTTTTCCTATTGCGGCATGTTCTACCCCACAGTTTTTCTTTTATAAGTTTGTCGACGATGAGCCCTTGGCTGTACTCCCCTTTAGCTCCTCCGTCGCCCGTGCACCACCTGCAGCTATGATCGAGCTTGCCTCACCTGTGGTCGCGTCGACTTCAACCGTGGCTGTGGCTAGATGACCACAGCTGGACGACTGCATCCGTGCCATTCACAACCTTGCCCCCGCCAGCCGCGACCATGTTTCCACCCATGGCCATGCCAACAAATGTTCCAACAGTGGCCTCGACAGCACCTGTGTCTGTCAACACACACCCAATGCGCACACGCGGCAAGGATGGCATTCAGGTTCTAAAACCAATCTTCGACCTTCAAGCCAATGCACTACCAGACATCTCTCCAATCCTGAAGACATATTGCAGCACGTTCAATGATCCCAATTGGCACACAGCAATGCTTGATGAATTCCAAGCACTGGTGATGCAGACCAACTAAGAATTAGTTGATGTATAGGGATGGTTCGATCTTTCCCAGTACGTTCAATGAGGTTCCTTCTCCTTGGATGGAGTCTTCTCCTTGTCTTGATGCAGCAAACAATATTGATAAAAGCAATTTGCACTAGTATGCAAGGCGCACACTAGAAGCAATTCTCCGAACTCCCCAAACCATGAATTCGGCAAGAAAACACGAATTAGAAGAGATGAACCTTGTAGACTCAATGGGCAATCTCAAGAATCTCCAATTCTTGCTTTGCACCAACTCAGCAAACTCCAAATGAGAAAACCTTGCAATCACACAATCTGGCCGCCACTAACCATCATGGCGATTTTCTCTTTTATTTCACAAGTATAAAAAATTATCATATCATAGCCTAAGTTACAATGGGGCTAAGGCCCTGGCCTTATATTAGTGCACAATACACGACATTGACTAAAACGCACGCACAACCTAGCCTAAGGCTGAAACAAACTCCAATATGAACTAAAAAGGAAATATCTAAACTACTACCACCGGATTCTCTCTCAATTTTCAATGTGACTATGATGATTCCGTAGCTGGAACCTCATCCATTGTATGGGGCTTCGAAATAGCTTTCCAACGAGTCTAAGATTGCCCAAATCGGACTTCGTTTGTGAAAGTTGTGGGCGTTTTAGTGTTGGACTTCTTGTCTGACCCGAACCGAATCCGAACTGAATTCAAATCT